>LR812519.1:21355215-21630215 GCA_903798195.1 Danio kyathit | reverse complement strand
TATATATATATATATATATATATATATATATATATATATATATATATATATTTGTGGTCTTAGCATTGTTCAGTATACTGTATACTATTTTTAATGGCTGTTTGTTACTTCCTTTAAACATAATTTCCATCCATACTCCAATCATTGACCACCTTCCTAAAAATAAATCAATTTTCTGTTCTGATCTCAAGCTTAGGAAAATAACTGCAAAAGCAACAATCAGAGGCCTCATTTTTAAGATGTCATCATGTACTGTAGACCTCTTGCAAAGTATTTTACAGTACTATGATACTACAAAAATACAAGACACTAAAGTATTTTGATACAAAATATTAAGCCATTTTCATATACTATTTTGTATTTGAAATACGTATTTAAAATACATGTATCATGTATACATGTATAAATACTGCCCATCCCTGACATAGACTACTATAGACTATTTATAATGGAAATTAAATAAAACCACAGAGATAATTATATTATGATTGAAATTCTGAAGATCTAAGACAGATTTAATTCAGCAAAAGCCCTGAAAACAAAATGATCAAGTCGTATCCTGTCAAAAACATACGGCTCACAACATTTCCTGTTTTACAACCAGGACACATGGAGGTATAATCAGCGAAATCCACCTGACTGCAACTCCTACACAACATATGGAGTGTATTTCCATTACACCTAATAATACCTAACAAGCGTAATGTGTTGTCATTTGATAACTTAAGACGAGCTAAAAGTGTCCCGGCATTAACAATACGAACAAAAATATCTGTGAATTCTCTACAGATGTCATTAAGGCGATGTGATTCGTCAACATTAATTAGCTGATTAAATGGTCCTGCCTGGGTTTTCGGTGTGGATGTGACATAAGCTGTATTTTCTCCACCCACTTTCTTCAGCCTATCAGTTGCCGCATATTGTGTGGGTGAATTGCGTGGAGTGTGCTGATGTGTGTGTTTGTGAGCTGCATGCGTCTCTATGACATTTTAATTCAGTGGTTCTTAAAGTGTGAGACACCAGGGTGGTATGGTATTATACAATTTACACTGGAGACTGCAGAAGTTCACAAATCTTGTTCTCTTCTGCACATTCTAAACTGGCATATTAAAAGACACGTATGGGGACCTTGGGATGTTTGTGCCCAGTTCTTGAATCATGTGAATTCACTAAACCTCACCTACAGTATGTAAATAAAGGGACGAAGAAATGAGCCGAATAAAAGGCTGGCGACGTTATCGTAAATAACAACTTATTTCAGTCTGTTCTTCAGACACAAGTAGCATCAATGTGCACCACAATATTGTGCAAAGAGAAAAAGGAGTCATTTTGCAATTGCACACATAATAACCGTATTCTCATCTATTCACTTTGTGTTCTCATCCATTCAAAATCACACAGTTTTAGATAAGCAAGAGATGAAACTGTTTAAATATTGGAGGCATTTTGGGTGTTTTCACTCTCCTGAGAATCTATTTTTGTCTGTAACAGAGCAAACAATGAATACCAAATTTATTGGGGGGGGGGGGGGGGGGGGGTTATTACTTTAAAAGGAAAAAAAAAAAAAAAAAGTGTCCATATCTGATGCTAAAATAAAAATGTTGTCAAATGTTTGTTTATTTTCTCATCTGTTACGTTAAATAGTAGCATCTGTTAAATTAAAAAATACAACTTTATTTTCATTTATTTTTGTAATCAACATTAAGTGACAGTATTTGCTACAAATGCTGATATTCAGAAAGTGCATTGGAGATAAAAAAAAAAATCATTTTTTTTTCTCAAAGGCACATTAACAAATTTCCTGAAAAAAAAACATTATTTTCCATGCTCTTTATATACAAAACAAAGTCACCTTTTATGTATATGTGATATGCAATACCCAGTTACATTTGCACTGATCAATTGTTGTTGACAAAGTCTATTTAACCATAGGCTTTGGATTGACTCACTTTGCGCAAAAATACACTAAAGTGTAGTTTTTTCATTACTTTTATAGTGTTCTCAGATTACATAAATCAATGGATGTATTTGTCTTCAAAGGTTACATTTTAGAATCAAAGCATAAGATTAGATTTAGTGACTTGTTCTGAGCTAATCTCATACATTATATGCAGTATATGCAGTATGCACACAATGTACTCTCAGCTCATAAAAGTTTACTGAATTGTTTTTTGCATTATTTATGTTGCTCTCAAGGTGTCAACACTGAACCATGACTTAAAGTAAAAAGTCAAAAATAAATAAATAAAACAAACTAGGGCTGCACGAATAATCAAAGGTGGTCGTTGTGCACATTTGTCAGTAAAGCCAGCTCTGCAATCAGTATTTTACTCCAAACTCACTTCATAAATACAGGGTGATTCAAAATGAATACCACAACTTTGAAAATCAAGAACTTTGCAAAGAAAAGAAGAGCTAAGCTCCTTCTGTCGTCGATTTAAGGAAGCTCTAAAGTTTCATTTGGTTGCTCAACTAAAACAAGCAAGAACTGCAGATATCCAAACTGTTACGCCTGAGATGCTACAGAGAGTGTGGAACGAGTTCAAGTACGGTCATCAAGGGGGCCATATTGAATATCTATGAACTTGTTTTCTACTGAAAAAAAAAAAAAAAAAACTTTACAAGTACTCTTTACATCGACTAATTACCCAAGGGGCAATCATGTTTCTTTGATTAAAAACAGATTTTCAAAGTTGTGGTATTCTTTGTGAATCACCCTGTATAGTAGAGTGTTTAAAATAAACCATTATATAAAATGATTCTATAGTCTTGTTTATTAGTCACACACTGAATTAATGAAAGCAGTTATACGTTTGTCCAGCAACCATGGGGATTTTTCTGGATTTCAGTGGACATTTACTACTGATCTCACCACCGTGCTTCACTGACAAGATGTGCATGACAATCACAATCTTTACTAAATCACAACTGTGATTTAATTTCAATTTATTGTGCAGCCCTACAACGATCACAGTTAAGCTGCGGTCACATTGCACTTTTCACCCCAATAGTCTTCCATTCAAAAGCATGCGAATGTGTCAAGATTGGAAACGCAAGCTCATGCGACAAGTTTCACAGTTCACTGCATTGCAAAGTTCAAGCTTGGTAAACTCTGACCTGAGAAATCTCATAATGTGATTGTGTGAGAGCAATCGAAGATCAAAATATGCAATTGCTCGTTTTTTTTAAATGTCTAATCATCTTGTTTAATTCTGCTCCTTTTCGCAGCACCGTACAACAGAGTTTTGCATACTCAAACTCTAGTGTGACCAGGGCATTAGACCAGGTTCTCCCCTCTCACAATCACAACGATCCCCCTTCACCTGAATTCTGATGAATCCTGCACATCACCACTTATCACCCCAGCATCTTAAATAGCCCCTCATCATATGTACAGCCAGCCTGGTCATATGTACGAAGGACTGCATTCTCCATACAGTCAGCGTTAATACATTTATCCAAGTTACTTACCTCTCCTTGTCTTCAGGGATCACCAGTGTCTGTCTCTCTCTCCTGGTGTTGATCATTCTAGGCTCCACGCCTGGTCTCCCTGTCTGGTATCCTCCGTCATCATCCTAGAGCATTATACCATTCAAGTCATTCCCCAGATCATCCATCTACGAATTGTTTCATGTTATCCATTTACCTACATACCATCCTCATTCAAATAAACTATGTATATACAGTACTAACAAACCTGGTTCTCATTCCTTCCATGACAACAACAAACTAGTGAAGATGGCATTGATTGATGAATCCAAATGTCAAAGGAATATTGGAAAATATGGGAAAATTTTGGACACAAATCACACTTGACCAATTTTAGGGTACATGTATGCTAATAGTTCATATTATGAAATGGGGTATACTTTGACTACTTTAAGTTTATGTAAAGTTATATGCATTTATGCAAGTTTATATGCATTAAAAAAATTTAAGGATTTTGGCATCTGAACTATTTTGAACATTCAGAACCACGCATTTACTTTTAGCCTAACCTATACACCTAACACTGCCATATTTAGAATTTTAAGCAAATGTAATATTTCACACGCCAGTCAACAGTTAAATTATGAATATAAAATGCACACAAAACCTGACTTTTCACATAAATGCATGGCAAATAAAAGTATGAAGTTGTGTTTGTTATAAATATGCAACGGCAGGAGATGGGGCTGATGGAGCACGCAGCTTTTAATATGTGAATGTGGGTCATGGTGGGTATGCACTTCCATAAAAGCGGATGTTTGTCTTCTAACACTTTCTTTTTTCTCTCTTCAAGACAGGCCTCTTCACAAACTGCCACGTCAACACAAAGTGTGGTAACAGAGAGAGACGTTCGCTGTCTGTTTGCATCTTTGAGCTCCGCCAACAGACCAGCACTTAGCATACTGTTGTCTTGACGGGGCACACAGATACACTGTTCGTCAGTGGTCCACCAGCCGGCCTCGACCCAGCAGCTGTGCTCTGGTGACAAGATAACAGCTGCTGCCAGGACTCACAAAGGCATGCTATAGTTAAAGGAGATCATTTAATCGATGAAATATAGAGAATATTAGCGCAGTAAAAAACAGCTGATGGTGATGAGAAAAGAAAGTCGTTAGAGTTATGAAAAGTAAAGAAATAAACTTTTGAAACAATACAACACAGCATCACCTTTCTTATATGTGTTAAAGCCAAGGTGATATGCGACTCTTTATTTACACAAAAATCCTGCTGATGATAAGCAAACAGAATTCACAGAAATCCAGAGGGACAAGCTATTCTCAAAATGAAAGAAACTAATGAAACAATTAAACACTATATCACCTTTGCTAAAGGTGTGAATAATTTTTTTTATGTTAAACACAGATTTGCTTGTCAACTGCTGCCTATTTTTTATATAAAAGGTGCATATTTTCCTCTTTAAAAAAGTTAAGTTATAAAAGTATGAAAATAGTGTAGGCCCAGACTCGCAAAAAAACGAAAGGAACCCAATCACGCCAGCAGTCTGACCTAATTAAAGCAGTCTTGATATGCTTATTTAAAAGTGCATGCCTCTAACCTACATTCCCCGCTCTAAAAACATACCTATACACAAAGTTCACTGCAGTTTCCAGCTGACATTAACACTAGAATCAGAGAGAAAAAAAAGATCACATCTGATCACAGAAATCATTATTGTGAAGGAAGACTTGCAAATTTTGTATGATCCTTGTAAATAATGTATTGAATAAAATTGATTGTTTGGATAAAATAAAACCCCTTTTGAAAGTATCATGGACTATTATTTCCAATAAATATGTTATTTACACAAGATTTGCATTGTTTGTTTTGTATGATCCCATGGAAAGTCACATAGATACCATTTATTGTGTCTGTAAAATAAGACCTTACACAACTAAAAGCTGCAGTACCATAAACATTAATTAAAGTCATTCCCAATGCATGCCTCTTATTTAACACAAATAAAAAATAAAGTATTTTAGGAGCATATACAGATCTACAATGACACTCTTTTTCATCCAGAACATATAGAAATTGAGGTAAAGTTGGTTTTATATTTGCACATTCATTCAGTGACAACTTCTGACATGCTCCCTATATTGTTTAGCATGGTACTTTGTATATTCGGCTTGAAATTACATGTAATTATGACTTATATGACAACATTAACACTATTTATTTGATTGTGAACTATGACTGTGATTAGCAGTCATTGGCTGCTAATATAATTTCACTATTCATTATTTGCAAAGCATACTTTTCTGAAATTATGTTATTAAGGAGAAAGTCTGAATTTGTGAAAATAAAACCTCAATCATTTAGAAGTATGTTTCAGTTGTAAATTTGTTGTTAGTGACTTACCTGTTGTTACAGTCGAATCAACGCACTCTGGAGGACACAAATAGGCTGCTTTCGGTTCATCTCGTATACAAACAAAGATGAAGGAATTCACGCACGAATTAGAAAAAGACAGTAGGTGGTGGGGAAGTTGTTAATTCTTATTAATTAGTTGTTAATCTAAACCTGCTGCGTGCGAGATCATTTCGTCAAGCCAACTAATCGTTCATTGAATCAGTATTAAATGAATCAGTTCAAAAGAATCATTCGTTCACAAATCGCACTTATTTACGAATCAGTTGTTGTTTTTTCTTTAAATAGATTGTTCACCCACAAATGTACGTAGGCCATTCATTGATGTAGATAACTAAAATGTTCTACAACTAAAACTGTGGCTCTTGATGTCAAAATACATACCAGAAACTTTGAATGTATGGGTGTTACTGTCTCCAGGTGATACGGAGGATTTAAAGGGATAGTTCACATAAAAATAAAAATTCTCACTTACACTAAAGTTGTTGTAAACGTTTATGAACATCTTTCTTCTGTTGAAAATCTAGGGGAAAAGACAGCCATTGACAACACTGTAGGAACAAAAATAGTATGCAAGTCAGTTACATTTTATTCAACACTCTTCAATATAGCGGGGGGGATGTTGGCGCGAGTGTTATACACAGCGGATGCCCTTCCAGCTGCAACCCATCACTGGGAAACATCCATACATACTCATTCACACACATACACTACGGACAATATAGCCTATGTTTTTTATGTTTTTGGATTTGTAGGGGAAACCGGAGCACCCGGAGGAAACCCACGCCAACACAGAGAGAACATGCAAGCTCTACACAGAAACTCCAACTGACCCAGCCGGGGCTCACATAGCAACCTTCTTGCTGTGAGGCGAACGTGCTATCCACTGCGCCACCATGCAGCCCATACTCAAAATAATCTTCCTCAATTTATTTGACAAGGAACTTTGTATTGTAGTGGATAACACATTTCTAACGTTCAAGTACATCAAGGCACATTTTTACACCTGTAAACTTTAAAGTAAATTTTTTTGCCCTCCCATTAATTTAAAATAATGTTTTCCAAGTGATCTTTAACAAGCCAAGGAAATTTTCACAGTATTTCCTGTAAAAAAAGAAGCAATAATAATAAATAAAAAGTCTTTTTCTTATAGATTATTTCTTAAATAAAAGCAGTTTCTTATTTTTAAAAATACAATTTTAAGGTCAGTATTATTAGCCTCCTTAAGAAATATTTACTGTATATTTTTGATTGTCTACACAACAAACCAGTTATACTATAACTTGGCTAAATATTTTAGCTGTCCTAGTTAACATAACCCAGTTAAGTCTTTAAATTACACTTTAATCTGAATACAACTATCTTGCAAAATAACTAGTAAAATATTATGCACTGACTGTCACCATGGGAAAGATAAAAAAGGTAGTTATTAGAAATTAGTTAGTTAAACTATTAAGTTTAAAAAACCGTGTTGTAAAAAATCATGTGTTGAAGACTCGTATTATGTCAGTACTGACATCTAAATAAATGAAGGCAAAACTAAACGAGTAGAATATTACTTTCAACGTGACTGAAAACTAAATTTGATCATTGTGTTACATCTGTTCTCCGGTACTTGCCGACTGTAAATTCAAGACTGCATTTCCTAACGTAAAACTATATACACTCAGCTTCTGATTAATAAAGTGTATTAAAGTTGTTAAAGACTGGATGACCAACAATTTTGTTCTCATAATTTAGACAAAACAGAAATATTAGTTATTGGGCCTAAATCCTGCACACAGCAGATCTCACAACTCGACCTGCAGTTAGAGGAATACAAAGTTAGCTTTAGCTCTACTTTAAAAGATCTGGGTGTTATATTAGACAGCAACTTAACTTTAAAAAATCATATGTCCCATATGTCACAAAAAACGCTTTCTTTCATCTGAGAAATATCGGCAAATTACAAAGTATGCTATCTATCTCAGATGCAGAAAAGCTGGTCCATGCTTTTATGACTTGTAGGCTGGATTACTGTAATGCTCTGTTCGCTGGTTGCACATCATCCTCTATTAAAAAACTTCAGTTAGTGCAAAATGCAGCTGCCAGAGTTCTTACCAGGCCGAGAAAATATTACCATATCACCCCAATTTTTATCCTCCTTACACTGACTGCCTTTTAAGTACCGTATTTATTATAAAATATTGCTTATTACCTATAGACCATTTTGAGGAATGTAAACAATAACAATGGTCCTAACGTATTTCCTGTTTTACATTTTTAATTTCCATAGCTTCCAAAAATCCAAATAGGTCCACATATTGATAAATACTGTTATGATTGCTGTTTTAACGTGGAAATATGATTGAATTACCCTTTTGTTAAAGTTATGATATAGTATGATAACAAGCAGGAAATATTCAAGGGCCAATGACATTACCATATTGAAATGGTCTATAGAGCTTTAAATAATCAAGCTTCTGTTTATCTAACTAAGCTTCTGTTTCGCTACAATCCAACCCACTCTTTAAGATCTTAAAACACAGGGCTTCTGGTAGTAGCCTACCTAGAATGGCAAAGTCTACTAAAGGAGGTCGAGCCTTCTCATTTATGGCTCGTAAACTCTGGAATATACTTCCTGATAATGTCCGAGGCTCAGACACACTCTCTCAGTTCAAAACTAGATTAAAGACCCATCTCTTTAGTAAAGCATACACCATATTGCATCAAATAACAGTATGATGCATGAGTGTGCTCCACGCAAGTGGGCTTGACAAACCACCTGTAGAACACACTCCTCCTGCCTTAATGCACTACAAAATCCTAATAGATCAGCAGTTTCTGAAATACTCAGACCAGCTCGTCTGGCACCAACAAGCATGCCACATTCAAAGTCACTAAAATCACCTTTCTTCCTCATTCTGATGCTCGGTTTGAACTGCAGCAGATTTTCTTGACCATGTCTACATGCCTAAATGCATTGAGTTGCTGCCATGTGATTAGAAATTTGCGTTAACAAGCATGTGGACAGGTGTACCTAATAAAGTGGCCGGTGAGTGTATATTTTTCAATTTATAATTTTTTTTAACCTACCAGCTTGAATACCAAGAAAAGATGAAGTACCAAGACAAAATCATACTCCAGGCAGAACGTTAATACAAGAGCCTGTTTCTGCCCTTTAGATAGTGGGGTATAATTGAGAACATGACTGCACAAACTGGCAATTTGCTGACTCACCCCTCCAAATCCCCAGGAATGAAAAACATTCATCTTTCATTAAACATAATTCAGCTGATGGGGTTTGAAGAAATGTTTGTTTCGTATTCGGCAACAAGCCCAGTCTTGCGAATTATATTTTCTATATTCTTTTGGTATTCACTCTCTGTCTATCTGTCTATCTATTGCCCCGTCTATCTCGGTTTCTCATCTTCTTGTAGCTTTGTGAAGGCAACAAGTTGAAGGGTAATTACCTCTTCATTATGTAGAGGAGAGGGAAAAGTGAGGAAAAAGATGTAGCAGTCTGTCAGCTGTCCTGGTCTGAAAGGTCAAAATGGGAGAGAAAGGCCAGCAGTGACGTGTCCCATTCAAAAACACACGGCACGTCACAAGTCTTCATCAGAACAGAGACAGCTCTCTAACCAAACTGCATTGCAATTCAGATTCAATCACTCACTGAATGGCATCTTTCAGACCAGTTAAATCTTCTATGCAATTGTTCTCGCAGTAATTCAAATGTGACGGGTGAGTGACTGTTTAGAGAGAGAAGGTCAATAAAAATGCCCCGTATCTGTGTTACAACAAATGTCATTACTCATTATACAATTTGAGTGGAGAAAACAAATGTGTAATTGCCATCGTTACAATTAAAAACCAACATATTTCCCTATTATGATTTCAGTATTCGAGACTCTGCCAATATCTGATTTATCTAATGCAAACGAAGCATTGATAATTGCTCTAATGAGGCTAAACTGTGCTGATGATCATAACATCTGAATTTTATCTTGTAGAAAAAGACTCATTTTTCACAGAGAAACATAATTAATCAAATCATACAGAGCACTTTAACTACGTGAAGGCAGATCAAGCAAATTTCTCCATTATCTTTTTAGACCATATTTCATTAACTCCTTAAATCTAATGTGGTAGTTTCATTTGAACCAAGCCAAGCTAGTAGAAAATTGGATGAAAGGAACTTTTTAGTTTAAAGAAAGACTAAAAACAGTGACAAAAAATGTGACTTTTATGTTTTTTAGTAGAGGTAAAATAGGTCACAGAGAGTTTATCTACCTCTTACATTATCAACAGTGTATCAGGAATGTTTCAGATCTTTATCTGCGGAAGTAAATTAAAAGCAGGTGCTTTGTGCTGTCAAGGTCAAATATGTGTTTCTGTGTGAAAATTGCATTTCCTTAAATCATCAAAAATCATCAAAAATCATTTCCTAATAGCTGAAAAGAGATGTAAAAAATTACTTCAAGTAATAAGGTTGCGCTACAAATCATTTATATCCATAATGAAAACAGAATGAGAACTATACATTTTTTTTGTAGGTGATTATATTAGTCATTGTGCTTGGTATTTTAATTTGAGATTTGTATCACACGGATATCTGTGATAAGAGCTCTTTAAAATGCACAATATATTTTTCGCCACTAGAGGGTGCGTATTCACAACAAACAAATGCGTATTTTCATTATTGTAGAATCTTGGGAGTTGTTGCCTTTATTACATCCTACAAAACTCCTGCAAAAGTGAGATGAGCTAAAGCATTTCTTGTAATTTGATTTTTATAGTAGTATGTAGCAGAATATGACTGAAGAGTGTGTGATGTCTCTGGCATGAACACAAAAGAAAAAAAATGCTAATCGTCACAATTAAAAAAACAACAAACTTCTCTTTTATGATTTCGGTATCTGAGAAACTGCCAATATCTAATTTATCTAATGCAAGTAATGATTTCAAGTAATAAGGTTGCATTACAAATAATTTATATCCATAATGAAAACAGAATGAGAGGTACATGTTTCTTTGTACGTGATTATATTTGTCATTGTGCTTTGTATTTTAATTTAAAACTTATATCACAAGGATATCTGTAACAAGAGCTCTTTTAAATGCACAATATGTATTTTTCGCCACTAGAGGGTGCATATTCACAACAAACAAATGCGTATTTTCTTTATTGTTGAATCTTGGGTGTTGTTGTCTTCATTACATCCAATGGGACTCCTGCAGAAATTAGATGAGATAAAGTATTACTTACTTATTTTCATAGTGATACAGTATGTAGCAGAGTAGGACTAAAGGGTGTATGATGTCTCTGGCATGAACAAAAAAAAAATGCTAATCGTCACAATTAAAAAACAACATATTTATCTGAGAGACTGCCAATATCTGATTTATCAAATGCAAGTAATGATTTCAAGTAATTAGAATTTCAGGTAATAAGGTTGCACTACAAATAATTTATATCCATATTGTAAACTGAATGAGAGGTATGTTTCTTTGTACGTGATTATATTTGTCATTGTGCTTGGTATTTTAATTTGAGATTTGTATCACAAGGATATCTGTGACGAGAGCTCTTTTAAATGCACAATATGTATTTTTCACAACGAGATGGTGCATATTCACAACAAACAATGGGGTATTTTCATTATCGTAGAATTTTGGGAGTTGTTGACTTCATTACATCCAACGGGACTCCTGCAGAAATTAGATGAGCTAAAGCATTACTTGTAGTAAAATTATTTTCATAGTGATAGCAGAGTAGGACGGAAGGGTGTATGATGTCGCTGGCATGAACAAAAAAGAAAAAAACTGGTAATCGTCACAATTAAAAAACAACAAATTTCCCTATTATGATTTTGGTATCCAAGTGACTGCCAGTATTTGATTTATCTAATGCAAGTAATGATTTCAAGTAATAAGGATTTCAAGTAATAAGGTTGCGCTACAAATAAATTAGTTTATCTGTTTCGGTAATGAAACAGAATGAGAGGTGCATGTTTCTTTGTACGTGATTATATTTGTCATTGTGTTTGGTATTTTAATTTGAGATTTGTATCAAGGATATCTGTAACGAGAGCTCTTTTAAATGCACAATATGTATTTTTCGCCAGTAGAGTGCGCGTGTTCGAAACAAACAATGGCATATTTTCATTATCGTAGAATCTGGAGAGTTGTTGTCTTCATTACATTCTACAGGACTCCTGCAGAAATGAGATAAGCTAAAGTATTTCTTGTAATAAACTTGGTGTTTTATAGTAGTATGTAGCAGCAGAGTAAGACTGAAAGGTGTATGATGTCTCTGGAATGGACACAAAGGAAAAAAATTGATAATAAACTTATTTTCATAGTAGTATGTAGGACTAAAGGGTGTATGATGTCTCTGGATTGGACACAAAGGGAAGAAAATGCTTATTTATCTGAACATAAAAATAATTTGAAACATTTGGGGTAATGTAATTACACGTCAGCCAAAAACACATTTTTTTTTTTTGCATATTTTAATGAAAAATAAAAATGGAAAATCCTTTAAATTCACTGTGTTTTGTACCTACAGGTTATTTTGTCTTTAGACTCTGTACAGCACAGTATTTAGCCTCAAAAATGTTGCTACAGAAAGACTCATCTAAAGTTTTTGTGGTTGTTCATGTTCTGCTGAAAGTAATTTTTAATTTTAATAAGTTCCTTTTTAATATTTCGTGGCTGAACTCTTAAATGAATGTCACCGCATTTTACTTAATTTTAAATCACTTCACCTTTGGTTTACAATTTAACAGAAGTTTCCAATAATTTTCACAAATCATTAAAGGGCAAGTGGATTTAAAATAGTAAACAACAGCGTTATTTTTTTAATACCAGTTTTGAGGAAAAAAAAAATGTTGCTATGCATATTTAAATCTAAAATCATTTGATGATTTATTAAAAGACCTAAAAACTAATTAGCTGTAATTACTCATTTGACAGAAAGGCATTTTGATCATTTTGTGTAGGTCAGAAGTAAAAAAAAATGTAAAAAAAATGTAGCTTTTTCCAAAATAAGAATATGTTAAACTGAATAAAGATGGAATGTTATTTCACTCATAATTTGACTTTTTAATTATCACAAATTATTTGAAACATTAAATTAGAAACTCATTTAATATGCATAACACTTTATTTTGAAAGTCCATCTCTTTGTAACTACATTTAGCTTATTATTTTAACCCTTAACTTAAACCTAACAGTCTGCTAATTAACCATACACCAATGAGAGTTAGCATGTAGTTGGAAAGTTACCTGTAGTCAGAACAATGTCTAACTTCTAAAATTTAGACTTTTAAGGGCCATGAAACCCCCCCTGTCTCAGCAGGGTGTTTTCACACCTCTAGTTTGGAAAAAGTCAGGAAAGTCGGGTGTGTCCAGCTCTGTTTAAGTGGGAGTGTCGGGGGAGGGAAAGAGGGAAGATTTTGCATAAAAATGGGAGTTTCCGTTTCGGCACGCGCTGATTTTCACAGAGGCAAAACAAACACACAGCCACAGAGGAGAAACACAGTGACTGTGTTTACATGGACATCAGTAATCCAATTATTTGCCAAAATCTTAATTTGTCGACTTTTACTGCAGTTCAGCACTTACTTTCATTCAGGAACATTTCATGCATGCCCCCTATGACAAACGAGATATTAGATGTGAGGATGAACTGCTGGAAAGTGTAGTTTTAATAGAATTTTTGATATAGCACGGCGAATGGGAGAAAAAAAACCTCCGCATTTCTCAGTAACTTAGACGCACTCAGTAGGTAGCATCAGAAAGCCGTGTGTGTATAGACTATCCTGTCACAAAATGCGGCAAAAATCCTACACGATAGTAATAGTTTGATTAAGGTGTTTACATGTTTGCATTCGGAGAGCAGCATTTACAGCAGATCTTTCTGTCTATAATACTGTACTATAATATTGCAGTCTGCATGCTGGAATACACACAAGTACAGTATCTCATGGCCGTGACGCAGCTTCAAAAATTAGTTTCAAACCGGAAGAACGAATTTGCTCAAAATTATGCAAAAACAACCAATTTTCTCTTTTTAGTGAAATATATGTGTCCTAATAGTGTTTATAGCAGCGTGGGACATATATATGACTGTCAACATCTCAAAAAATGTGTTTTGGTGTTTCGTAACCCTTTAACAAAATAAAATTTAACAAACAAATACATCAACTTTATATTATATTACTTTATTATTGTTCTAAAACATATCATGAGCTTCAGTTTTAGTTAACGCAGTAATATTTACTTTTTATTTTCTAGCTTTTGTAAATCCAATAGCCATTTGGAAATCTGATATTTCGCCTTATGTGAAAATATACGTTACCAGGACCACAAACAGCCATAAGAATCCTTTTTTATACATAACCTGAACATAAGCTGAACAAACAAATAATTTTCCATTATGGTTCGTTAGAGTAGGATTATATAAATAGTTGGAATCTAAGGCTTCAGAAAAAAACAACCCAGGCTCATTCTGAAAAGTACCCCAATATACATTTATGGAGAGCACCAAATACGTCAGGAGCTACGTTTTTTACGGTTTTTGTTTTCGCAAATCCACCAAAGGCCACTGTGTACATATTTTCAGCTCTCAAATTTCTCTCACAAGAGCCGTTGGCCTCTGCTGTTTTCGAGGCCACTATCGACTGACTGACTGACTCACTGACTGATTGACTGACTCACTGACTGACTGATCGACTGACCCACCCTCCTCCTTCCTTAAACCCAATCAATAGTGTTTCCTAAAGCACCGATTGACCCGCTCACTGCCTTCCCTAAACCCAACCGACAGTGTTTTCAAAAACAATACAGAAGAAGAAAAGCCCTCGTGGCAGCCTGATTTTTACCACGTTTTCAGATTTTACCACATTCTCACCCTGTTATTTAATTGTTTATTTAATTTTTTGGCTTTCTGGAACCGTTCTTTGCTGGACATGAACCCCATCATTGCAGTCATCTTTGTTCCACATCACAAATCCACCGACATTCGAGGTGAGCCACTGGACAAACTGGTAACAGGGGAAAAGCTGTCCACATAGAGGTACACTAAGCAATGAGTTAGTAAGCGCAAAAAGGAATGGCATCATACAGCCCAACAGCGTTCGTTTTGAAGACAAAATGCAGCCATATGTAACTCTGGCTACTTACAGTAATTTGTGATCTCCAGAAATGTATATAGGGCTACTTTTTTTAGAATAAGCCTATCTTGCAACCACCTAAAGGCTCGTACACACCAGGACGCTTTTCGTTTGCGTTTATCGTGAGCGTTTTTCAAGCCGTTTTTCCGAATTCAAACGATTTTCACAGGCGTCGAGCAGAAGAGTATGCAAAATCACTCCTTGACGTTAGATGGCGCTACACAACTTTGAGCTTCTGACACCCGTTTGTAACACAGAAGAAGAAGACAAAGTTGACACGCTTGTTGTTATGGATGGTTGAAGTAGCAGCTCCAGCTCTAGCGATGAAGAAATGATTATTGTTCAGCAGTGCAATAAGCAGCTCCACGTTCATATCGCCTCTGGGCATCTTCTTTAATGTGCGCTCACATTGACAGTTTTGTGCTTGAGCGCCTCCAAGTGCTGTTTACTGTAACTTCAGCAGCTCTGTGCACGTGAACAAAAGTGCCAATCTGCCCGTTGGTGTGCACGATCACCTTGACGCCCTTTATTTAGTCACGAGGCGTTAAACGTCGATGGAAAACGCGAGCAAAAAACATATCGATGTGCACGGGCCTTGAAGCTGTCTAAATTAAATTCTTAGCAATGCAATTATTTACTTAATATTCTAATGATTTTTTGCATAAACAAAAAATTTATTTTTACTCATACAGTGTATATTTGTAATATTTATTTGCAATATTTAGACTTACAAAAAGTGCACACAAGGCATATATTGTGTAATTTGCATAATTCAGATTTCTACATGGGTAGTTTCAAGAGACACTAATTAAATAGGTGGAGTGTTAAAATAGGGTAAGTGTTAAATAACAAGAATAATTTCTTTTTCAGTAGTTATGGTATAAATAATGATAAAAGAGCTGTTTCCTTGCTTTTAAGCAGCTGCTCCAGAGTCCTCAAAAGACCTGGACCCAACCTGTTCAGCAGTTTATTTGGCCGCCCTCCATTTCCATGGGACTAAATCAAACAAATGTTCAGATTTACTTACTCGTGCCCTCCAAATGTCAAAACATCAAAGCAGCTGCTTTAATCGACCTAAAAAGATTAAGTTCAATTAATATGCTGCGCAAATCCAGATGAAAAGAGACCCAAGGTGCATATTTCGTCAATAACATGCATGTGGGTTTTTATTTAGCCTTATAGTTTTAGCCTCATCTTTCGAATCAATCATCCTGTGTCATCATTCAGTCACTGGCAAGTAGATTGAGAGAGTGATAAATCTGTCCCAGAGATTCACAAAGTATCTGTGCAGAGGTTGCGGAGCTGTTGGTGGATCCATCACTGTCAAACACACAGAATGCCACAGCAGTCGACTATTATACAATAAATCATAAAGACTCCAGCATTTACAGTAGATATGCTATTAACTGGTGCATTTAATAAAGGCTCTCCTTTTGTTTGTAGAGATAAATGATGTTCTTATGACTCTAACTGAGCTTAAAAATTGCTTACTTAATATAATTTATGACACATTTCCACACATTTGAATGATGTTAATTTAGTTTAGTCAAATGCAACCCAGGAGCAAAATTCATTCTGAGATCAAATGACTTTCATTTCAATTATCTTGTGAATTTCACTTGAACACAGTTTACTCTTGTTAAATCAATTAGCCTTAATCTATTAATTTGGACTGTTAGAATGTTCTGTTGACTATTTCCGTTTAAACTTAACAACTACTTTACCAAAATGTTTTGCTTTTATAATTAACATACCCAGCTGGCACACAGCACCATAAGACGTTACATTTAGGTTGTGATGTCGGGTGAGCAAAATTCAGTGTTGTGTTGGAAAGTGACCAACGTCAAGCCAACATCTTAAACCAACATCATATTGATGTCAAATACTCATAGCCGGCCCTCCCTATAAGCGAACTAATCGGCTGC
This sequence comes from Danio kyathit, assembly GCA_903798195.1. NCBI lineage: Eukaryota > Metazoa > Chordata > Actinopteri > Cypriniformes > Danionidae > Danio > Danio kyathit. The sequence continues at coordinate 21,613,276 of LR812519.1, read as the reverse complement.
TTAGGGCCCCGCCACCACAAGGGGGCCCCCACAACCCAATGCGACCGTTTTCTTGCTGAAATTGTTTTATTTGCATTTTACAAATTACCTTCATTGGCAGTGCTTTAATACTTAAATATTTATAAATTTTCACTGAAAATTTTTTTTTAAAAAATTACAACTTTATAAAAAGTTGAAATTGTTTTCGTGTGAAGGTCATGTGATCACCAGGAAACATTTCTCATATGCGTTCTTTGTTCTCGCGGCTTTGAGTTTGTTCTTCCAAGGTAACCTGTAAGATCGTCCGGTCACCACAAGAACGTGAATCTGTGCACAGACACAGCCATGGCCTTTGCTTCATTGCCGGCCCTATTTATATACCTGATTTATATTGGAAATTGGACTGCGAAAATGAAACTTATGAAATATTCTTCAGGCGTAGAAAAACTGAGGGGAAAAATGACGAGAAGTGACAAGCACAAAATCAAGTGCAAATGATCATGTTAAAGACATAATCTAGTAGCACATTTATCAAAAATAGGCAATTACAAATTAATAAATGTTGTCTACTTATATGAAATATTTTATTTTTTCCTGGTTTTACAGACCCGTTTTTTAGTCTACAACGCATTTAACTGAAATGCAATACTGAAGTGTCTTTCACTGACATATTTTGCACACTGGTAATATTTTTTCCTGAGACATATTTATAAAAGTTATGTCCTAATTGAATTAATCATAGTTTAATATAATCTCTGGACCCTGCATCTCAAATGTAAGGAACAGGGAAGGAGACTGAACGGAATAATATAGTTTGTGTTTGGATATTAACATTAACCCAGTATGTGTTGCTTCCCTTTTTCTTATATGGTATTTATATTAATATGTTTCATATTTATATCATTTGCTTATTGATTTTATTATTTATGGATCAATCTTTGCATTAATGAGAATTGTTTTGTTTTTTTAAGTTTTTAATGAGTTCAGAATGGATATTTTATTATTATAAAGAAATTATAATAGAAAGTAATGCATTTTCACTTTTGGCTAATTATTGTACAGTGACGTTTCATTGCAGGAATGCAGGGTTTTTGCTTTTGGGTTTTGTAAAAACAAAAAACTCAAACTAGAATCTTTTATAGAATCTTCAATCTGTGTGCTAAATTAATAGAATATGTTTTAAACGCTTGAGAATGACACAAAGTAGGAATCACTGATCCCTTTATTAAAGATTGTTTAATTCTTCATTTTTGAAGTTGCTAGTTGACAAAAACAGTGCTTTTTTAATGATTAAGTAGAAAGTAAAAAGTTATTAAGTAGAAGAAATCAGGCTTTACTTTCTGTTTCATTGATTGTATCCAATAAGCAATATAACCTTTGTGGGCTGGTTTGCAATGGCAATACTCCACTATTTAGAGCAAGACAGGGCCTCACAATTATTCTGCTTAGGGCCCTAAATGTACAGGGCCGGCCCTGCAAATACTGACATTAATTCAACCAAAAACCAACGTCTGATAGACGTAATAGTGGTAACGTCCGCACAACTTTAAGCTGTAACATCATTAGACGTTCATATTTGGTTGTTTTTAGGTTGCATTGGAAAGTGACCAAAATCCAATGTACTGCATGTGCGACGTTGGACACTGACGTTGGGTTCTAACGTCAACCCGATTTTCATTTCCAGCCAAAGCACAACGTGATGTTGGGGTACAACGTTAATCTAACTCAGTCTCAGTCCTGTGCCTGCTGCTGTGTAGGGACTGGGCAAGTGAAACAAAACTGATCTCAAAAGTGCCATTAGCATTGTGGCACTGGCATAAAGCATTAGTTATTTCCACCCGCTTCGAATGTTATCACTCAATTGAATGGGCGTTATCAGTGGTTATCAGCTGATAGAGTAGGGGCCTTCAGCACCTACTAGTAGGCTCAGAAGGTTGTTATTATCCATCTACATGGTTAATCAGCTATACTAATAGAGAAGACTCCAGATCCATATCTGTTTTTACATTACTATGATGGCTGGGTTTAGGGTTGGGGTTGCGGTAGACGTTAATAAAATACAATTAATGGGAAATTTAATAAATAATATAAATAACTCTCGTTATCTTCTGGCCGCAGCTGTATGGGATTTATAGCTGACTAACCATGTAGATGGATGATAACAGCCTTCTGAGCCTAGGCTTATAAGTAAACTACTTATTTAAAAAAAGCTGAAACAACACAATTCTTGAGTTTAGGGACAACTTAATTGTCTTAATGTGAATGAGTGTTTATGGATGTTTCCCAGAGATGGGTTGCAGCTGGAAGGGCATCTGCTGCGTTAAACATGTGCTGGATAAGTTGGCGGTTCATTCTGCTCTGGCAACCTTGGATTAATAAAGGGACTAAGCCGAAAAGAAAATGAATGAATGAATGAAGTTAACATAATTCCTTTGTTTACCAACACAAATCGATTGCGTGGAATCAAGAATTTTTACAGTGTAATCCACTACCCAGTTAGTTACACCAAATTATTCATGCAGTCCCCACACAAGTTTTTTTTTAGTGAATTGAACACAATACAAATAATTTGTCAACGTTTTTTAGTTTGTTGATTCAGTTCATTTGTGACCCATAAAATGCATGGGTATATTTGTAGAAATGAAATGTTCTTTTATGCCAAAATAGCCATTATAATATCATAAGTAAAAATCGTGTTCCAAGAAGAAATTTTCTACCATAAATATATCAAAACTTATGTTTTGATTGGTAATATGCATTGCTAAGAGCTTATTTGCACAATTTTAAAGCAATATTCTCCATATTGAGATGTTTTAACCCTCATATTCCACATTTTATTAAATGTACCACATAAATTTCAAAAAAGAGTGTCCCTAACAAACCATACATCAATGGAAAGCTTATTTGTTCAGTATTCAAAATATGTATAAATCTTAACATCCATAAATGTTTTCCTAATAATTTCCCTTATGGCCGGTTCTGTGGTTCAGGGTCACTTTAAAGAAGCTGAACAAGCATTTTTCTGAGTGTAGTTGCTGGGCTAACTTTGAACCTTTATGAACAGTAAATATAAAATGCTTTGAATCACAGGCCATAGATCCTTATAGAGTTCTGCCATTAATCTGTCTGTACCTGGAGACCTGCCAGAGGACTGGTTCTGGACAGTAAGTTTCAGTAGGCATTTGAGTCCTGATTCATGTGTCTGCGAGAGCACTAAATCATGAACAAACAATTTCAGGCACTTCTGCTTCTCAAGATTTGATGGTGAATGACAGCTTATAGGCAAATCAATTATTTATTATTTTACATAAACTGTTTCTGACTGTCCCAGGCATTGAAGATACATATACCTCAAAGAATCTATTTAATTAAAAAATGAAATCAAAAATCTATTTAAAAGAGATACCAACTAAACATATGTTATTTTTATTGAATCCATGGCTCAAAACCAAAACTTCAGTTTACAAGTTCAACTGTTAGACCACAACTTTCCCAAAACACTGATACTGTCATGATCTCCAGCGATCTAAGCTTATGCAGATCGCTGGAAAACTACACATCGGCCACCACATGAACTACAACTACCAAGATGCTTTGCACCAATCACTCCTGCCACAGCTGACAGTCATTTGAACACACACACACACACAGCTGCTGTTCATTCTCACTGATTTCATGGACTATATATATACACCTCACTCACACACACATTGCTGAGTCTTGTTGCTTGTTTGTTTACCTGTAATTTTACTAAGCGGTTCATTGCCATGTCTTGCTGGTTCTAGCCTTGTTTAATGTTTCCTGTTCCTACCCTTGTTCTGTGTTGATACTACCTGTATTGATCACTCACCAGTTTCTTGACTACGCCTTTTGGATTTCCTGCATGTACCTGTTTGTTCCTGTTTGACCATTGCCTATCTGACTAATCTGATAATAAAACTGCACTTGGATTTTCAACTCTGTTGTCAGCATCCTTCAGTTACAAAAACACCCTTTAATTCAGCATACATTTCTTTGAGTAAAACCATCAAAAAGTCAATAAAAACTAATGGTGGGTAAAGTAAGGCTTCATGAAACACTGAAACAGCCAAAGCTTCGAAATGTTTCGAAACCCATCTCTACAGGGACACCTAGTGGTCTTCTTATGGTTTTCTTACGTATTGCTCAGGAACAGCTTCAGCAAAAACAGTTAAGCAAATTGAGGAACTAAATCTTACGTTGGAGAGTTTTCAAAAGTTTCAAGTGTTTAGTGGAGCGGGGAGAATTCCAGACTAGCATGCTGAGATAATGGTTCAACACATTTTGTTTTAACATTGGTCTCACATCAGAATGAACACTTTATCAATAAATATGTCTTGTTTTGGTCATAAAAAAGAAAACATTAATAAAATACATCAAGTCATAATTTTAGAGAATATGTTCAAGTCGGGATTCGAACTCGGGCCATTTGCAGCACAGTTACTCTGTGCACACTGCACTCCGTTAGAAAAATGACCGTATTCTCTCGATTACATCTCGGTCACCTGAGCCCAAATTTACCCCAAATTTAACCCACAAGCAGCGAAATGAGTAAAGCTGCGGTCACACTAGAGTTTGAGCTTGCGAAATTCTGTAGTACGGCACTGCGAAAAGGGGCGGGATTAAACAAGATAATTAGACATTTAAAAAAAGCATGTGATTGGTCCATATTTTAAATTTCTGTCCAGAGATGTCATGTTTTGATCCTCGATTGGTCTTACTCAGTCAAGTGATGCGATTTCTCAGGTCAGAGTTCACCAAGCTTGAACTTTCCAACGCAGTGAACTGCAAAACTTGTTACACATGCTTGCATTTCCGGTCTGCCGCATTCTCATGCGTATGAATGAAAGTTTATGGGGAGAAAAGTCCAGTGTGATCACAGCTTAAGAAACAGACGTCTTCCGAAAGTTTCTTTGCTAAGGCAAAAAGGCCCAGTGAAGGACCCGCAAACTGCCAAGGAATGGATCCACAACCTATTTGTCAACAAAGAAGGTGAATCTACCATGTCTGTGCAAGAAGATCAACTGCTGCAGATCACAAATGACAGTGGCCTTCTTTGTTTGCATATCGCGTCTTTTCTAGAGTTTGCGCAAGTTATTTCCAATGGAGGTGCGCAGCTTGCGCGCAAGCGGCATGACATGCTCACATCTTCCAGACACACCTAGTTGAATGAATACCACGAGGAGCGCACCGCGAGTCATGTGACAAGAATTGACTATTCAGCTTGTATGGAATATACACATTTCGGTAGACTATAATTATCTTACCCAAACACAGAACAGCCAAACACTGCAGTGCTTTGTAATATTGTCCATAAATAAAACTTGTATCAGAGTGACAGCTTGTCATCCTCTGAGAAAACGATTGGTTGCCTAGCAACCTACAAACCTCTGACTTGCTTTTCTGACCCTGGCAGTCAAACGCAGATTCGCCAGGTCTCGGAACACTTCTGAAAAGTCGATGCTTTGAATTGCTTTACTCACGTGACCTGGTGGATCATGCTTCGGTGTAGTGTTTCGAAACACTTGTGCTTCAGGATCTCAACACTGTGTCTAAATGTTAGCCATCCCTAATAAAAACATCAAACATATGTGCACAAAAACAATCAAAAAGTAGTTATCTAATGTAAGAAATTTAGTGAAAAAAAAAAGTATTTTCTGTGAGTAAAGCTACCTTTTAACAAGAAACATGTGGATTGGTTATGATAATAATAATCACAACCAATATATAGCTTGTTCTTCTTGTCTATAGCTTGTTCTCTTATTATAGTGAGTGTGCACCAACGTTAAATTTTTAAGTTTACAAGTTATTAAAACTAATTATTTTTCTGTGATAATTATATTGCGATCACCAAAGGCAACTGGCACCGCATCAATGTAATGATCATTTAACTTGGCTAATTATTTTCTATTATGCAGCTGAGTAATTTAATTAAGATGTTCTGTTCGTTTAACAAACCAATTCTTCCGTCCCTGAAAAAAAAGAATTCTTTTGAATAATGTGTTGGTTATAAATAGGTTGTTTACATCTTATTAAATGCAGTGCTCCCACCTCAACTGGGTTTATGCCACAAACTCTTTCAGTAAACTCCAGAAAATGTCATTAAAAAACTGACGGTGACAAGTGTAGGTCTTCCCCATGTGGCCCACAGACCTGAAGTACCTTGTGTAGAGGAGTGACAATTGTGGAAACTTGCCTGTCACAGTTATATGACACAAAAAATATTAGTGTTTAAGTAACCCATTCGTTTTTATTTGCAGCAGACAAATAAAAAGCCTTTTATATGTGTCCTTTTTAAAATCCCTGCAAGTAAAAAAAGCAAAAACATTTCAACAATGCCAAGATCATATTTCAATTCATCAGTTTTGCTGCATAGAAGTGACAGTGAAATGCATACGTGTAAATGAAATATAATCATTTATAAACCCAAAACAAACTAAACTTTGTCATATGTCTTTTCTCTCTCATTTGGCTGTATTTGCTGTTACTCTGTAAGTAAGTATGCAGTTTTTCTTCCTGTTAAACACCTTCTGCAACACCTTGGAGGGTGCTTTAACTGAGAGGATTTCTTGGCTTATGGTGATGACTGGCTCATGAGCCGAATTTGATTCCCAAGGGCCATCACCTTGCAAAAGTGTATAAATTGTGCACTGAGAAAGCATTTTCACATGATCAACATGCAATCTGTGATGTGCACTTGACTCTGATTGAGTTGTGAAATACTTGGAAGGAAAGAAAAAAGCAATTGGCTTGGTGATGATAAGCTTGTACAGTATGTTTTTTTTTTTTTTTTTGTAGTGATCTGCTGATATTAGATGAGTTAGGGATAAAGTAAATCCAGGAGGTTGTTATTGCAGAATAAAGCATGACAGGTTTACCAGCATCCTGATGTGAAGTAATTAGAACTCAAAACATTGTTCTGCACAAATCTGACAGACATGAAACTGGCTGAGATAAGCATATAAGAACCTGTACATTATTCAGTCACAAGATGGCACCAAACGGGGAAAAAAAAATGCAAAGCTGACAGAAATAAAAAGATTTCAATAAAGCGTTTACATATTATTCATTCACAAGACGGCGCAAAAGAGTCAAAAGCAGCATTGTAAATGTATTTGAATGTATTCACTGAGGGTGAATGTGATTCAATTCCCTGATGAGCCTGTGTTATTTAGCGGTTGTTTTTTGGGAATAACATACCCTGGAATGGTACCAATCAGAATCTAGTATTCCTGACTGCCATGTAATAATGTGTTTTAAAGTCTGCACAGATGTTTCTCTTAAAACATAAACGCGTTTACTGCTGATACTGGTTGGTATTGGTTAATGCACATCTAGATATTTATGTACATGAGTTTTATATGCCGATTAAATCATGAATAACATAACAAGATGTTTAAAACTCTGCTGATTTTGCTGATTTTGACTGCTGATTTTGCTTCATGAAGGAGACCAGAGAGTAATACTTCTGTATATGCTCACAATCTTGCACTATAAGGAGATCTGGTTGGTTTTATAATTTAAAAGATTCAGGAAAAATTGTATGCATGAGGCTCTAGGTGTTTGGGGGGTACTTTTATCAAAAGTGTGTGGTAACTGTTAACAAAAAGGCTGTATTAAAGGCGTAGTTAATGTATGTTAATGAATTAGATTTCATGACCTAACAACGAATAAGGGGCGACACAGTGGTGCAGTAGGTTGTGCTGTTGCCTCACAGCAAGGTCGCTGGTTCGAGCCTCGGCTGGGTCAGTTGGCGTTTCTGAGTGGAGTTTGCATGTTCTCCCTGCATTCGTACGGGTTTCCTCCGGATGCTCCGGTTTCCCCCACAGCGCAAAGACATGCGGTACAGGTGAATTGGGTAGGCTAAATTGTCCGTAGTGTATGAGTGTAAATGAGTGTGTATGGATGTTTCCCAGAAATGGGTTGTGGCTGGAAGGGCATCCGCTGCGTAAAACATGTGCTGGATAAGTTGGCGGTTCATTCTGCTGTGGCGACCCCGGATTAATAAAGGGACTAAGCCGAAAAGAAAATGAATGAATGAACAACGAATAACGTTTATTCAGCAATAATAAATACTGTAAATGTAAAGATGTGGCAATCTGTTAGTTAATGGATTAGTTAACATGAGAAAATAATGAACAATGACTCAGGTTCAGCATTACACAATCTTTAACATGCATGTTATTCATGTTTGTGAACTCATGATTTATCACTAACAAAGCATTTATTAAGGGAATTAGGAAACTTTGTAAAGTGTACACTTCTCTAATCTAATGTGGTAACATTTGTAAACTCTTTACTAACACGCTTTATCACTAACAAAAGTATTCTTCTATTTTTTTTTACTTTTCTTCTAGTTACTGCTAATTAATATTTTTTTAGTTTTCATAACTTCATTTTCCTACCGCAGCTTAATTTTTCTAGTTCACAAAACTTAAATGTTCTTGATTTATGACATGATTATTTCAGTCAGTACAAAAACATTTGTATAATTATTGCAACTTGTCATTTTCTAATTCTTTTAACTTAATTCTTCTAGTTATTTCTATTTTCTAGTTCTTATAACTTGTTTTTTTCTAGTTACAGCAACTTAATATTTTACATTATTGCAACTTATTTTTTCTACTAAAACTTATCTTTATAGTTAGCACAGCTTTTTTGTTATTGCAACTTATTTTTCCTAGTTCTTATAACTTTATTTTTCTAGTTATTGGAACTTCATTTTTCTAGTTACCACACCTTTAAGAATCTAGTTCTTATGATTAAACATTACTGCTTCTTTTATGCAATCAAGACTGGAAGAACTGGAAACGGTCAACTGTGGCATAATAAATGCTCTGATTCTTTCATGCCACATCATCTCTCATCAGCAATAGCTTCAGCTGTCTTGTTTCACTTTGATTTACTCTGCTTTATACAACCGCAATAAGTTTAGAATACCTTAGCTTTTCCATTAACATGGTTTCTGCATGATTTCTCCTGTAGGATGTAATGAAGATTACAACTTCTATGATTTCACTCTCAATCAGTGTCATCAAACTACGCCTTCGTCTGTTGTGAATACGCACCCTATAGCAGCAAAAAATACTGTGCCTTTAAATGCAGGGAGAAAATTCTGCTTGGATCAATCAGACTGAAAAAATTTATGTAAAATCTTTAATAGATTGGAATAAAATATTGGTAACACTTTATTTTGATGGTCCATTTGAGTATTAGTAGACTGTCTGATTAATATCTGTTGATACTGCTTCTTCAACAGACATTTAACTGATTATAAGAAACTTTGCAAGTGCATGTCAACTTACACTAACCCCAATCTAACAGTCTACTTACATTATAATCTAATGAGAATTAGTTGACATGTAGATGCAATGTAACCTAAATTCAACAAACGGACCATCAAAATAAAGTGTGACCTAAAATATCAACTTAACTGGAGGGAATAGTGCAAATCTTCTTCTAATCTGATTGAGAGGACTTGCAAATCCTTGATTGTATTCAAAACTGAAATGATAAAGTACTGTGCCTGTGAAATGGCATAATGAAGTATGATACTTGGAAAGAGCTGTTGTCTTTGCAGAATGAAGTGTCATAAATGACTGCCATGTTATTCTAAAATTCTCCTTCCACTCATTGTCTGTGAAGTGGAGCAGAACAACATCCCATCAGTCCTCGCTACATACTTTCATTCACAGACAGATTGTTTTGGCCACAGGAATGGGGAATTTTACTGCTTGATAAATATAAGCAGTACAGCACAATGCTTCATGTTCTCATTATCTCCTAATTAGGACCCGAAATAGATACATATTATGTCTACTCTTTAAAACAAAAAAAAAAGCAGCGATGGTAGGAGAATATTATGTGCCAACAGCTGGAAACTGTGTGTTCACGAAGTATGCATATGTCAAAACATAAAATCCAAAAAGTTAAAGTGTGCGACATAAATGTGCACATGAAATCAATCCATTTTTAATGTTCATGTAAACACCACATTTGTTTTCATCAATTAAAATTATTTAATTCCTGATTTAATCAACATAGGCTCATTCTGAAAACGTAGCCCTATATACTTTTCTGGAGATCACGAATTATGTAGCCATTATAGCCTGCATTTCATTTTAAAACGAATGCTACGGAGCGGTATGACGCCATTCCTTTTCACGCTTACCAGCTGACCACTTACCTCCGTATGGACGGCTTTCCCGCTGTTACGTTTGTCCAATTAGCTTGCCATGTACAGTACATTGGTGGACTTGAGATGCAGAGAGGAGTTGACCACGACAACAGGGTTCGAGTCCAGAAAAAAAGGTTCAAGAAAGCAGGTAAAACAAAAACAGAAGCAAAAAATAAAACAAATAAGTAAATAACAGGGTGAGAATGTGGTAAAATCTGAAAACGTGGTAAAAATCAGGCGAGGGCTTTTCTTTTTCTGGATTGCTTTTTAAAATTGTCGGTTGGGTTTAGGGAAGTGGGTGGGTGGGTCAATCTGTACTTTTTGAAATATTATTGGTTGGGTTTAGGGAAGGAGAATGGTAGGTCAGTTGATCGGTCAGTCATTCAGTCAGTCAAACAGTCAGGCGCAAACAACAGGCGCAAATGGCACTCGCGAGAGAAATTTGAGATCTCAAAAAGCATATACAGCGGCCTCTGGTGGATTCACAAAAACAAATCTGCAAAAAAACGTATCTCCTGGGATGTATTTGGAGCTCTCCAGAAATGTATATAGAGGTACGTTTTCAGAATGAGCCTGGGTTGGATTTAATACAAGGTGTCATTTACCATATAAAGTAGTTTCCAATGTAGCCATTGAGAACTTAATACAAGAACCATATGCTCATTATACACAAGAAACAAGAAAAAGTCCACCAAGAGAAACCAAGAGACTACAAACAGCACAAGAAACAGGAATTACTAAGACATGAAAGTCCAAGGACAATAACAAATACAGGGTGTGCAGAACATACCAACTTAACAGTGAGTGTCTTTTAAATAACATGAAAAACTAAATCAAAATGTGCAGTCTTGAAAACAATTCTTAAATTATCAGTATGTGCAATGATTAAAAACACACACATATTTCATCCAACACAGTGATTCACTATCACACCAGGCTCATTCTGAAAACGTACCCCAATACACATTTCTGGAGAGCGCCAAATATTTCCCAGGAGGTATGTGTTCTTGCAGTTTTTGTTTTCGTGAATCTGCCGAGATATATCCAGCTGCAGACCCGCAGAACCACACACGTATCAGGCACACACAATCTAGCAAACACAATCTAGGCAAACCATATATGGTAACTAACTAATTCCTTAGGAGCATTATCGCCACCCACTGAATTTCACAAATATGGTTTCCCATTTCAGTCATTATATCATTATTATATCGTAACGATCATTTTAACATTCGTCGTAACCATATATGGTTTGCCTAGATCGTGTGTGCTGGCTTGTGTGTGCCTGAAACGTGTGTGGTTCTGCTGGCCTGCAGCTGGATTTTATTGAATCCGACAGAGGCCGATGTGTACGCTTTTTGAAATCTCAAATTTATCTTGTGAGTGCCATTTGCGCATGCTGTTCTCGCATAAATCCACCAGAGTCCGCTGTCGACTGACTGACAAACCACTCAACTGACCCTCCTCCTCTTTCCCTAAACTTAAACGATAGCGTTTTCAAAAGCACAGATTTACCCGCCCACCCACTTACCTAAACCCAACCGATAGTGTTTTCAAAAGCAATCCAGAAAAAGAAAAGCCCTCGCAGCAGCCTGATTTTTACCAAGTTCATTCACTGATTTTACCACATTCTCACCCTGTTATTTAGGTTTTTTTTTTTGCCTTGTGTTTTTGTCTTACACGCTTTCTGGAACCATTCTTCACTGGACCTGAATCCCATCTTCACAGTCAACTCCACTCCACGTCAGAAGTCCGCTGACATATGCAGGAAGCCACTAGACAATCTGGTAACAGAGGAAAAGCCGTCCATACGGAGGTAAGCGGTCAGCTGGTAAGCACAAAATAGAACGACGTCATACTACCCCGTAGCATTTGTTTTAAAAATGAAATGCAGCCATACATACCTTGGGCTACATAATTCATGACCTCCAGAAATGTATATAGGGCTACGTTTTCAGAATGAGCTTATGTTGTTAATTTTCCATCGGCTTAGTCACTTATTTATCAGGGGTCAACATGAACCGAAATGAACCGCCGGCATATGTTTTACACTGCGGATGCCCTTTCAGCCGCAACCCAGTACTGCGAAATATCCAACACATACTTTATTGAAATATTTAGCGAATACACCACACTTTTCAGTGTAAAATATGTGATAATCATTAGATGAAAATATGTAAGATATAAATCAAATCTAGCTGACTCAAAATGGTATACATTCTTTCCAAACGACAACGAACACCACAGATTATGTGCTTTTGGCAAACACAGATAAATATTTATCTGATGTAAAATGGGGGGTTTTGGCACAAGTTTCGGAGCTCTTTCAAGCACATTAGATTTGTCTGCCTTGTGTCGTTTTAATAATACAATCCTAGCACATGAATCCAAAACCCATAATTAAGACTGATTCCTTCATCAAGTGTGGAGAAACAACATTTCCTAGTGTGCTAAAAAGCTGCTGAAATTTTTACTGCCCGTGTTAACCAGCAAGCTGGCACTGGATCAGACATGAAATGGAGCAGCAGTGTAGCTTTCTACTGTGTATTGGCAGTCGGTTGTACTTTAAAAAGTAAAGTGTTACTTGCCTGGGCCATGTAGAATTATCACCCAGAAATGACTTGCACTATAAAAAATTATAACAAAAAGTCATGACAACAAATGTTTTTTTTATGTTACTTTAACTTATCCCACATGGAAAGAGCCTATATGAGGATATATGCACATATACAGTATGAAACCTATATGCAGTATATACGTACATATATGATAATATATATGCTGCATATACTGTATGTGTATATATACAGTTGAAGTCAGAATTATTAGCCCCCCTGAATTATTTGCCCCCCCTGTTTATTTTTTCCCCAATTTCTGTTTAAAGAAGAGGAGATTTTTTCAACACATTTCTAAACATAACAGTTTTAATAACTCATTTCTAATAACTGATTTATTTTATCTTTGCCATGATGACAGTAAATAATATTTTACTAGATATTTTGCAAGACACTTCTATACAGCTTAAAGTGACATTTAAAGGCTTAACTAGGTTAATTAGGTTAACTAGGCAGGTTAGGGTAATTAGGCAAGTTATTGTATAACGATGATTTGTTCTGTAGACTATCGAAAAAAGAAAAGTTAGCTTTAAGGGGCTAATAATTTTGACCTTAAAATGGTTTTTCAAAAATTAAAAACTGCTTTTATTCTAGCCGAAATAAAACAAATAAGACTTTCTCCAGAAGAAAAAATATTGACATACTGTGAACATTTCCTTGTTCTGTTAAACACCATTTGGGAAATATATAAAAAATATAAAAAAAAATCAAAGGGGGCTAATAATTCTGACTTCAACTGTATATATATATATATATATATATATATATATATATATATATATATATATATATATATATATATATATATATATATATATATATATATATATTCATTCATTCATTTTCTTATCGGCTTAGTCCCTTTATTATTCCGGTGTCGCCAAAGCGGAATGAACCGCCAACTTATCCAGCACATGTTTTACGCAGCAGATGCCCTTCCTGCTGCAACCCATCTCTGGGAAACATCCATACACACGAATTCACACTCATACACTACGGACAATTTAGCCTACCCAATTCACCTATAACACATGTCTTTGGACTGTGGGGGAAACCGGAGCACCCGGAGAAAACCCACACGAATGCAGGGAGAACATGCAAACTCCACAGAGAAACGCCAACTGACCCAGCCAAGGCTCAAACCAGCAGCCTACTTACCAGCACTACCTACTGCGCCACAGCGTCGCCTATATATATATATATATATATATATATATATATATATATATATATATATATATATATATATATATATATATATATATATATATATATATATATATATATATAAATATATATATATATATATATATATATATATATATATATATATATATACACACACACACACACACACACACACACATACATATATGTACCTACATGTATGCACATATATATGTACACATTTGTGCATATATGTACATATAATATAGGAAAACGGCCAAATTTATATGTCACATATATTAAAAACCTATATTAAAACATATATGTTTATATATGTTCTTTCCGTGTGGGATTTTAATAAGTTAAACCAACGCAATCTCACGGCAATTCGTAACTTTTTGATTAGTGGCTAATTCGTATGAATTCGTACGATCTAATTCATACATATTAGTACGATTTGCCCATCACCCAATGACGGTTGGGGTTAGGGGTGGGGTTAGGTGCCACGCCTCCTTTTTAAAATCGTACATTTTCGTACAACTGAACTCGTACGAATTCGTACGAATTAGCCACTAAACTGACAAAACGTAAAATACTTATGTTTCCTCGTGAGATCAGGCTGGTTAAACGGGTTACAACTCATGTTTTGTAGGTATACAAGGTTTAACTTGTTTAACTTTAACTAGCAGAGATGACTAGAAATTAAAATTTTATTTAACTAAACAATGTTAGGCAGCTGCCGCATAGTTGTCGCTGGATTGAGTCCAGTTGGCGTTTCTGTGTGGAGTTTGCATGTTTTACCCGTGTTCATGTGGGTTTCCTCCGGGTGCTCCGGTCTCCCCCACAGTCCAAAGACATGCGGTATAGGTGAATTGTATTAACTAAATTGGCCAACGTGTATGAGTGTGTGTGTGTGTGTGGGTGTGTGTGAATGAGTGTGTATGAGTGTTTCCCAGTACTGGGTTGCGGCTAGAAGGGCATCCGCTGCATAAAACAAATGCCAGAATAGTGGGCTGTTCATTCCACTGTGGCGACCTCTGAAATAGAAACTAAACCGAAGGCAAATGAATGAATGAACGTAAGGCTTGAATGTGATTTTGTTACCATGTGGTTAAACAGGACTTCAGGAGTGTGCTTGTGATGTTTTTTAAATCATAAAAAGTCATGATGCTGATGCTGCAGTTTAAAATGTCCCAACAATACCCAGTTAAATATGCCAAAGTCATATTTTAACACAAAAATAGATACAGAAGTTATTATTTTCGAAACAGATGGTTTTTACCAGTCCTGGCCATAATGGGCTGTTGTATTGTCTCCTATGGAGCTACACAGCAGAGAAGAAACAAGGCTCTTTCAACATGTCAATGTGCAGTTCTGTATTCCAGACTGAAACTGTGGCAATGACCTTGTAATCCACAGACAAGCTCCCTCAGTGATAGTGTCCAGTCTATTTATACTTTTCGGATGTTTGTTGTGCTGGAAATAGTGACCTTGACCTTAGACGTGTTAGGACTCTCTTGGAAAACAGTAGGTGTTCCTCAGACTCTCCAATCCAATACTGCTATCAATCTGATCACGAAACCATTGTTAAAAAAATAAAGAAAGAAAAAATTATAAGAAAAAAATTATAGTAATAATTTACTGGATCAGATTATTGCGTTTTGCATTTACTTTAATTACGTGAGTTTAAGATCCACATGTTTAGAGTGCAACAGTAGTGTTTTGGAAGCAAAAGCTCTTTTATCTCGAATAAGGAAACATATTTATAATAATAACTGGGTCACGAAACACCAAAACACATTTTTTGAGCTGTTGAGAGTCATATATGTGTCCCACGCTGCTATAAACACTATTAGGACACATATATTGCACTAGAAAGTGAAAATTGGTTGCATAATTTGATTTTGGCATGCTAAAATTACTTTAGATTTTGTGTTGTCCACATGCCTCATTCATTTCACTTTTTTGTGTGTTGTGTTTGCCATTGCTCAATGAGCATGAGCAAATGGGTTGTGGTTTCACGGTGTTGCCTTGGAATTGGTTCTTATTTCACATGACTTATCAGGGCTCCATATTAAGGATTTACCAAATTTTTTCTGGCGACACAATAAATAAATAAACAAATAACTAATCATTTCTTAGCTACAAATTTTAACTAATTAAAAAAATTAAAAACAAGCTAAATATAGCTGAATAAATTCACTTTTTATTCAACAAAACCTTTAAAAAAAAAGACATTTTAAAAATAACTATTGTCATGTATCTAAAACTATGCACAGTCTCTGTCCAGGCTAAAGGTCGAGTTAAACCACAGTTAACTATACATACATGGGAAGTTTATGATAATTAAACCATAAATAAAAATAAATAAAAAAAAAACGTAAGCAAAAGAAAGCATACCGTGTCATAATGAAAGTATGATCACGTGCTCACAGTAATAATAATCTGTTCAAAGAATGATAAAAAGCAAAAAGAGGCAACTGCTGCTGCTAACAAAAAGACATTTGTTAACAAGAATCTGAAGCTTTTGAAAGCAGCAGGACTGTGAGTGCACGAGTCCAGCTTTGTTCAGTCTATTTCAAAGAGAAATGATCGCACAAGTTGCGTTTGCAGACATGTTTGCTTCGCACAATGGGAGCGTGCAAGCTTAAACTCTCGTGCCCATCACATCAGCCGTGCGCGCGATACTAAAGCCCTCGTCAGTGAGAAAGCCTTGAAAAAGCCTGCGTCTCACCGAGCGCGTGATCGTCCTCTCATTGGGTATTCACCTGCTTTCTTTTGCTCGCGCAAACAGCTTTGTCAATTGTGCTGCTTCTCGATGAAAAAATTTTTCAAACAGCCAAAGTGGATAGTGGGAGCAGCTCTCTAACCCGCCACCGCTGAAATCTACCCGCATTTGGCTGGTTGGCAGGTGTTAATGTCAAGCCCTGGTTGTGTGTCTGCTGGCTATATATATACATATGTGTGTATAATATAATTATAAATTAATACAACAGTTCTGTCTGGTTCTCAAATGTGATTGGCTGATAGTCGTGAGATATTAAAGTAATATCAGGACTCGTCAAGCCTCTTCACTCTTGTGTATTATTCCGCCCATACGAGTGGCAAGCAGAGGATTACAGTTTGACAAATATTGCAGCTGTTGGACAACATAATGTATTTTTGAGGCTTTTTCAGGCGAGAATGCTGTTGTTTAGATTGCAACTATGCAGTTTATTTATAAGGATAGTACCTATTTTAAAATATTTATCATTTCGGAGATTCAGCGCATCGGCATCCATCAGACTGCCATGCTGAGCAGAGCAAAGACGGTTGATGTTCTGCCACAAAATTGCAACAGAGACAGCATAATACGCCCTTAGAGGAGAAAAACTCAGTATAATTTCAAACTACAGCTGATCAAATCATTGTTAAACAGATAAGAGACTTTCTAAGTCGATCTCTTTCTTTTGTATGTTGTAGTGCAGTATTTATACCATAGCCCGGTAGTCTTTATGTCTCTGTAGACTGATGGCATTTCATGCTGTTCAGCCTTATAATCTTAAACTGTGAGCAAAATCACCTGTTTTGTCATCATATTAGAAATTATGCTAGAGAGTCATTCAAATACTAGCTCAAAAGGGATGTTTGCTGCCATAAAAGTCATAAAATGTTAATATTAGGTTAGATTTAGGTCGCCAGCATCTAAGAACAACATTATTTTGATGTCCAATAATGCAAAATAAATTTGCTTTGTTATGGTTTGTATGTTTGCAGCCCTAGTATCAGTTTCCCCTTACAGAGTAACAATACAAACAACTGGCACCTGTGGGTATGCAAAGATACATCCTCACATACAGACGCAGAACACATTTTCATTGCAGTCAGCTGTCATTCGTTTGGTCTGTTCACATGCAGCTTCTTAAGATAGGACCAGATGCATTATAAACATTATAAACATGTTTGCACAAATAGTCTTACCCTTACTTTTACACTTTTTCTATTCTTCTTTTTTTATGTAGTGGTTGAAGAATTAATAAAAAATAGTAAAATGGTTGATATCAGTTCTCTTAACATGTTGCTTGACCACATTTAAGGACCATACAGTCAGTGTTGCCAACTTAGCGACTTTGTCGCTAGATTATGCGAATTATCAGACCCCCCTAGCGACAAATTTTCAAAAAAGCGACTAGCGACAAATCTAGCGACTTTTTTGTTTGTTACTGGAGATGTTTATAGACTGTTATTTGTCCATTACTGTACCGTCCCTACTCTTCTCAACGAGCTGCGGGTGATGCCCCTCCCCTGCCTCAGAGCACTGACAGGCGACCCAGTTCTAGTAAAGCAGTCTCTCTCCCACCTGCAGCCTGACAGCAGATCACTCTTCTGCGTACCGACGCCAAATGAATTAGCACCGGCAGTTTGAAGGTATTTCCCTTGTACAGTCAAACCGATCTGCTTCTCCTTTAATTTAACAATTTATTTTGACCGTTTATTCTTTTCTTGTTCACAATCACAGATATTTTAAGTGAGTTTCAGAACTTGTCTGAGTTTATTACGTCTGAGAGATTACTGCAAATTCACTACACATCTATAATGATATACTGTATTCAAACAGCAATAAATTTAGTGAGGTTGACATGCATAACGTTACATAAAGCGTAGTCTAAATATAAATACCCCTTTATTGACCATAGGCTGTTAAATAAATAGAAACGGTAGAACGTGATGACGTCAGAAATATGCAAATTAGCGTATGACGTAATCTAGCGACTTTTAGCGACATTTCGGGCAGAGCTTAGCGCCTTTTCGTTGAAAAAAGTTGGCAACAGTGCATACAGTATAATATTGGCCAATACACTGTAATACACTGCCTCGGCTGTAGTGTATGAGTGTGAATGAGTGTGTGTGGATGTTTCCCAGAGATGGGTTATGGCTGGAAGGGCATCCGCTGTGTAAAAATGTGCTGGATAAGTTGACTAAGCCG
The DNA here is from genome assembly GCA_903798195.1 of Danio kyathit. NCBI lineage: Eukaryota > Metazoa > Chordata > Actinopteri > Cypriniformes > Danionidae > Danio > Danio kyathit. The sequence goes on along the minus strand of LR812519.1, from coordinate 21,594,354 downwards.
AAAAGAAAATGAATGAATGAATGAATAATAGTAATAGTAATAATAATAATAATAATAATAATAATAATAATAATAATAATAATAATAATAATAATAATACCAATAACAATAGTAATAATAATAATAGTAATAATAATAGTAATAATAATAATAATAATAATAATAATAATAATAATAATAATAGTAAAAATAATATTAATAGTAATAATAATAGCAATAATTATAATAATAATAATAATAATATTGATAATAATAATAATAATAATAATAATAATAATAATAATAATAATAACAATAATAGTAATAATAATAATAATAATAATAATAATGTGAATAACCATTTCATAATCAAAAGAGCCTTTTTTTTCACTGTGAACAAACCAGTCTCTAACTAAAGTCAACAGGAGGCTAGGCCAGGCAGCATGAGTCCCTAGAAATCCAGGTGTAATGACCTGGTCTTGGTGGCCCAGTTTGACAAGCTCCAAGTGCAATGCCGGTGAGACAGTGAGTAAATATTGTTGTTGACACTATCTTCGCCATTAGCGTGATATAGACAGGTGCTCTGCTGTCCTTTCTCCCTCAGCGCAAGCCAGTGAAGCATGTTCTTCCAAGCTGCAAAGCTGAGGGTCTTTGTCCTGCAGTCCCTTTGTTTACTGCCTCAAAATGGCTGTAGTAGAAAATGCTAAAGGTAATGCTTAAGATTACAGGCCGCAATTACACATATGTAAACTAAATTTACAATTACATTTTTTTTGTAATAATAGTGTACTTATAAATATAATAATATGAGAAAAAGCTAAAAGGTTTGGGGAAACATTTCACAGCCTTCAAATGTAATATTTACAATGTATCTAATATTGCATCTATTGCATTTGCACTACTACAACATAGAACAGCATATGTGTGCAATGATTACAGTTTCTGAAAGTGTGCCTTTTTTTCTCCATTTATTTGCATGTTTTTAATTTTGTAATGGCCAAACATCCTTAATTTTGTTATAAACACCCTGTGTATAAATTACACAGTAAGCATTTGGTATATACTGTAGGTTTTGTGATCCATCATGTTAAATTTTAAATTAAGTGCTGAAAGGTTGCAAGGATGTGTTCGTTCTATTACACTTTGATGATACACAACGTCATGCGAACGAAATATATCAAATTATAATATATATATATATATATATATATAATATACATAACTCTCAATCAGTGTTTAATTTGTAAATAAATAATTCCCAGAACAAAAACAAGAAATAAAAGTTACTGTGACCGACGTCCATCAAACAATTTCAGTTTTTCCGGAACATGACGTCATTAAACGGTGATAGCACAAAAAAAGAGCATCACATTTCTAAACAGTCTTTTATTATTCTGTGCCATATGCAATGTTATAGGTCAGTCATGGATAATAAAAACATGTAGCTACAAACATAAATCGTATGAACAATCACTATTCAGTTCACCACTATTATGTGCCAAGAAAAAAAATACAAATAATTAAACTCACTAAATAATAATTAACTAAATAATTGACTCACTCAGTCTAATCTTCAGGAAGAGCCCACAGTTACCTTTTCTGTCATGTTTTCTAGCTGTCTTGACATCGCTTTGCTTCTGTCTCCCGCTATCCTGATCCATTCGCGCAGTTTCATCTTCTCAAGATCTCGTTTGATCAGGCTTATTATCAGATTTACTTGTGGTTTTAAAAAAATGTAAATATGCGCGACTGCCTCCTTGACATTTTGAAAACACAAATATTATTTAGGTTGGCCACTATACGGCATTATTTATTTTCGCTGTTCACTGCACTCAAAACAACAATCCCCAACCAAGTAGAGTGATTGTAAACATAAGAAAGCTGATTACTAGTTTTGCTTTAACTTGCGCATGGCGACTGCCGTTGTGTATCCATCCACACAGCCTTGTATTCACATTCTCTCTCACACACACACACACACACACACACACGTAGGTATTCACCACGCACAAGTTAATGCCGGATCCATTCAAATAAATAGCGGAACACAAAACACGAATATCGGACATTTTCCGGAAAAGGATCCGGCAATATCCGGCTCAAATTAAGCACTGCTCTCAAAACTTTGTTCGCCAAACCATGCCTTTTAGAATTGTAAACTTTAGGTGCACAGGGGTCATGGTGGCGCAGTGGGTAGCACGATCGCCTCACAGTAAGAAAGTCGCTGGTTTGAGCCCTGGCTGGGTCAGTTGGCATTTCTGTGAGGAGTTTGCATGTTCTCCCCGTGTTTGCGTGGGTTTCCTCCGGGTGCTCCAGTTTCCCCCACAAGTGAATTGGGTATGCTAAATTGTTCGTCGTGTATGTGTGTGAATGAGTGTGTATCGATGTTTCCCAGTGATGGGTTGCAGCTGAAAGGGCGTCCGCTGTGTAAAACATATGCTGGATAAGTTGCAATTCATTTCGCTGTGGTGACCCCAGATTAATAAAGGGACTAAGCCGAAAAGAAAATAAATGAATGAATGAACATTAGGTGCATACATAAAGATGACAGGACATGTGACTCACTTTAGCTGGCAGCTAGCTCTCTGCAACTTTCACATGGTCACCCACTGAAGCTAAGCAGTGCTGGGCCCAGTCAGTACCTGGATGGGAGACATGGGAAGCTAAGTTGCTGCCGGAAGTGGTGTTAGTGAGACCAGCAGGGGCTGCAGTGGCGGAGCCAGAGGGGTGGCCGGGGTGCACTGGACACCCCTGACATCCGACTGGCCACCACAGGTGCCACCCCAAAATTGTATTTGCTACTGGCAGTTCCTGATGCTGATTGACATCTCATTTGTCTAAAGAAGTTTTTGAATTTTGCCAGCAACGCTCAAGCTATTTTCAAATCAATGACGAGCCGAAGACAAGTGCATGGTTTCAAGTAAGACGAATAATAATAATACACCATAACCTAATATTTGAAATACGCTTTATAGTTTATTATAAGGTTTGTTTGCTGAGGAACGTTTATCCGCTGCGTAAGTTAACGAGGCACCGACGACATCAGTTAACTTAATGAGAGAGAGAGAGATCAATTCGCTCTTTAGACAGTTAAAGCTATACTTCGTCTGTGCTAGTATTACATGCACATTCCATGTATGTAAGTTATTATATTTAATTTACGATGCTCAAATATTTTGCTACTATGGGAAAGTAATGTTAGGCTAGCTGTTTGTGAGTTAAATTTATTTGAAATGGAATAGCCAGCTCATATACTTTCTTCAGAAAAATTTTTTTTTAGATCGGTTGTTGATTTTAATGTGCAGGTATGATAATGGATATTTTTAATTAGGATAAATGTGTTTCTAACTGGATCAGATGTAAACAGACAGTTACATTATTTTTGCACAGGGTCCATTAAACATAAAAAGAAACAGCGAGAGATCAGACTTCTTTATAAAGTAACACAAACAGGCAGATCAGGTTCAAACATACCAGCTAGCCTATGTTTCCATCCAAAAATGCGAATGAACTTTATGCGCAAAACTGGATTATCGGATAAAAGTTGTGCGAATAAAGCAGCGTTTCCATCCAACAAGTCAAAGAGAACAAAATCGTCACTTCCTGATTAACTGGTGCCAAATATCAACAGTAAAACGGAATTTGCTACGATAAGAGAAGCTGCGTCAATCTTTTCTTCATGATAATAAATGATTTGCGCCTCAGAAGACAATCCTGACACGCAGTAAACGTGCGGTGGCGTTTGAAGGAGTTTGTGAGATGCAGAGCACAGACGCTCTTGATTCTGGAGGTCATTAATAATATAACAACACTAATACTGAAATGGTTAAGGCGTTTAACAATGACCAAAACAACATTTCAGATGTTTTACAATGTGCTCATTCTGCTGATTTGTCTATTCACACACATTTTTATCATCACATGATCTCTCATAACAAAATCACATGACTTTTGTAATTCCATTGTAGTTTATGCACATCTTTTCTTATAGAATAAAAAAAGTTTATTCTACTCAGTTATGTGCATATGTTTTTTATGCGCATGTTCAAAATTTATGTGCATCTTGGCGTTTCCATCACCTGTTTTTTTATGCGCATATCCAAACTAGGTCAGACTTCAGGTCAACCAGCAGGTCAGAGCATCTACTAGGCAATCATGTTTCAACCAATGTTAGAAATCAAATCCTGTCGTTACTTATTAACTCACAACAAAGTGAGTAGATGATGAGAAAATTATTATATTTTCGTATTTTGAATTATATGCTGATAATGAATTAGATTTGGGTTTTCTAAACACTTTCAGTGTGTTTGTGTGTGCATTTGTATTTGAGTACGTGTGTGTGTGAGTGTGTATGTATGGACCCCCTGAAATAGCAGTGGCCACCCTCTGGCCACCACATGTAAAAAATTCTAGCTCCGCCACTGAGGGGGTGCTCAACCTGTGGTCTGTGTGGATGCTAACACCCCAATATATTGATGGGGACTCTATACTGTCTTTCGCAAGAGAGGTTAAACCAAGCTCCTGACTCTTGTGGTCATTAAAAATCAAATCCAAAGCCAAATTTGCCCACTGTCCTGACCTCATGACCTTCTAACCATCCCCATATCATTTTGCTTCATCATTCTGTCTCCTCTCCACCAATCAGCTGGTGTGTGGTGTGCAATCTGGCGCAGTATGGCTGCCGTCATGTCATCCAGGTGGATGCTGCACGTTGGTGGTGGATAAGTAGATTCCCCCAAAAAAATGTGTGAAGCGCTTTGAGTATCCAGAAAAGCACTATACTGTATAAATGTAAGTAATTATAATAATAATTATTATTATTATTTTATTGTGATTAATGACAGTGTGTAATTTTCCTCACTAATTGGCTTTATTCTTCTCATATGTGCACGCTCAGCCATTGAATCTTTTTTGCTAAAGACTTCTAGTCTCATTCACTTCCATTGATTTCTAGATGTTTCTTAATTTTATTCTACTTTTTATGTATAGTCATGAAGACATTTGTTTGTAGAGCAAGCAGTTTGAGCGTTTTCTGCCGTTTATTTATCATTCCTAGTCATTTCTCCCATAGACAACTGAATTGAAAGTTCTAAAATAATCGCAAAGCCGATCTCAATTCTGCATTGCAAAATAAGGTCAATAGAAATTAACCATGATGTCCTGCAGTCTGTAAAACTACATAAAACATATGTATCTAGTCTACTTCACTGTATGAAGAATTGTGAGGAATAATTTCTGTGTTCTTTATCCTGCTATCCTCACATAAATGAACTCGGGCGCCCTGCACCAACCCACCCATTCAGTTAGAAAATGAACGTTTGAACATTTGCTCTTAAATGTCAGTGCTCTTTGTTCACATCATGACACTTGGTAAATACAGTGCATCTGTCATTGTTTTTCTCATGCATTCGTGCTCTATTACTTGTTTTTTTTTCTTCATTCTCTCTCCTTCTCTCCGTTAAGCTTTGTGAATGTGAGGCCACCAGGACTGCGCAGATACAGAAAGCACAATGCTGACCCAGGCCGAGCCATCCATTCATCCTGTCACAAGGCAGCAAAGCAGACCACTATACCACGGCTCTGCTGTTTACTCTATCTCTCCAGCCTGAACGTTATGGTTGAGCGGACGACCTTGTGAGACTCGAAACATCGAACAATGCCAGCACACCCACCAAACACCTTCCTACACACACATGCACAAAACCCCTCCAGAGCATTATTTATGCAGGACACCATACAGTGGATTAACAGAACACACACCATTCCGGCTTCATGAAAAGACCAGGCCCGAGACAAATTCCCTATCACACAAACACACTCCAGCTCACCAATACAACAGGAAAAAGCATATCACACACTCGCTGGCACACAATTTCAAAAAAGGGCTTAAAGGGATAGTTCGCCCAAAAATGGATGCTCACCATCATGCCGTTCCAAACCTGTGAGATTCTTTCTTCTGCAGAGGACAAAAGAAGATTTGTTGAACTGTTTGTGGCAATACAATGAAAGTCAAAGGGATTGGAAACAGAGCTGGAGTCCACTGATTTTCATTGAATGGACCGATCGAAGAAATGTCTTCTATTGTGTTTCTAACAGGTTTAAAATGACACGAGTATGAGTAAACGATGCCAAAATGGTCTTTATTCTGTAAAGTATTACTTTCATTTGGCCCTGGCATTAGTTTCAGCCTAGCACAGGTATCATTTTTACGTCCTGCACCAGATTTCTTAAATAGAAGATACATTTGGTCTGGTGTGTTAATGCAAACTGTTGGTGCACCACTGACCAACTAAAAGCTGGTCTTAAGTCAATGCCAAAGTTTATTTATTTATTTTTTATTATTTAAAGGGCATCTATTTTATTTTATTTTGTGGCTCCAGAATGTGTCTAAAGTTTCAGCTCAGCCTGTTTAACCTTGCACTGTATTTACACGGCAAATGTGACAGGATACACGTTAATATCCACTGCTGTGGATATTATGTTATGGTATTGTACAAAATAAACCTGATTTAATGTCCAAAGCCGGGATTGAAGCGTCTTCTTTTTTAATTGTACTGGTGATAAAGACGGGTAAAATCGCTGTAATTCATTACAAACATGCACTGTTTTAAAGATGTTTTAAACTTGCAAAACACAGGGTGCTTTTACACCTACACTTTTGTTTCGGAACCTGGCGGGTTTCCCCGGTTCATTCGGCATATGTAAATACAGCAATCTTGCTCGGATCCGCGCCAAAACAATCGGTCCGAGATCGCCTGTAGGAGGTGGTCTCTGCTCGATTGAAACGATCTCTGAAGCGGGTCGATTGCAGTGAGAAAGTAATATGATTTGAACCAGGCTATGTCACACTTTCAGAAATAAAGGTACGCGAGCTGTCACTGGGGTGGTACCTTTTCAAAAGGTACAAATTTGTACCTAAATGGTTCATATTAATACCTCAAGGGTATATATTAGTACCTAAAAAGTACAGAAGTGTTTCTTTTAAATTTTTTAGGTACTATTATATACTTTTGAGATACCAATATGGACCCTTTAAGTACAAATGTGTACCTTTTGAAAAGGTACCACCCCAGAGACAGCTCGCATACTTTATTTCTGAGAATGCACAGTGTATTATGGATATGTAGGCATGTGCTATATACGTTAAGAAAATTGACCGAACTGCAGTCTTGGTTTATCTGTTATTTTTCTCTATAATGTAAACCTATAATGCATAATTCTAGTCAACGGCTATGTATGAGAAAGTCTTACCTCTGATTTATATCTGGTGACGATGTTTGTGAGTGTCACCATTCAAAATTAAAGCCCAGCTTATAATGTCTTATTGCTCATCGTCATACATTAAAATAAGGACGCATGACAGCTGAGGGGGACTCTGAAAAATAAATCATGAAACTCTGACCAATGTGAGACCACATGTCTTGTTTTAGCTATTTTGGTCCGTTTAGAAACTTTGCCGTGTGAAAGCAAACCGCACCAAGAACAAAATGCAACATTGTAACAATTTTAATTCCTGTTTCGGAACAAAAGAATTGATCTACAGGTGTAAAAGCACCCTCATTCTTGATCACATTTAATGATGATTGATGATCACAGAGAGCTGAACAGATCTTTTAACCCCAGTTGCTTTGGGCATATCCTGTCTTGTTGATTTGATGATACAGGTTACTACGGAGACATGTTAATATGCGGCTGTCAATAAATTCGGAGGGTGGGGAAATCGCATTCCTTCATCACATTGCGGTGGGCCTCACAATGGGAGGGATTTGGATCCTATTTTAATGTCAGGAAATAAAAAAAGAGACTTATTGTCTTTATATCACTCCAATATGACTGTGGACACACTACACCTACACACAGTTCTGTCCAAACAGCTTACAAAAGATGATTTTCATCATAGGTGCCTTTTAAAGTGTGCATTAGTGATATACCCCTATAAGTTGATTCACAATGCATGTACTCATTGCTTATTACACACAGGGATGCGCAGCAGCACATAAATATCTTTAAATATAAAAAATTAAAATGTAAAAATTATTATTGTCTACATAAATATAAAAAAACTACCTCCTCCAAACTTTTGTTCTCATCAGGGGGCGGCTTTTGTCTGCTCCTTAAAAAGTCCAGCATGTAAACAGCTTATCTGCTGTGACCACATCTCGCTCTTAATCTCGGGAGATGAGACCCCGATTGGTTTAATGCATGTTACACCCAAAGACACCGATAACTCATTAATAAAATAAGGACAACCCTTTTCAGATCATTTGCTGGGCGCATCAAAGTTTTTCCCAACCTTAAAATAGCAAAAGTAGATTTTGATACATCCTAATTGCAGCTGCTTAGATTGTTAAAATAGATCGCCTAACTGTGTTATCTGACATCTGACACATTTTTCATGACATCTTTATTTGTATTTAACATATTGATAAAATCATTCAAGGGCTGCATGGTGGCTCAGTGGTTAGCACTATCGCTTCACAGCAAGAAGATCGCTGGTTCGAGTCCTGACTGGGCCAGTTGGCATTTCTGTGTGGAGTTAGCATGTTCTCCTGGTGTTTGCATGGGTTGCATGTTTGCAGCGCTTACCCCCACAGTCCGAAGACATGTGGTAAAAGTGAATTGGGTAAACAATATTGGCCTTAGTGTATAAGTTGTGTGAATTTGAGAGTATATGGGTGTTTCCCAGTACTGGGTTGCAGCTAGAAGGACATTCACTGTGTAAAAAATATGCCGGAATAGTTGGCAGTTCATTCTGCTGCGTCAACCCCTGATAAATAGAGGACTACGCTGAAGGAAAATGAATGAATGAATAAAGTCATTCAGGTTGAGTTGATTGTGATGGTGAGTAAATGAATTCTCATTTCTGCATGAACAACAGTATACTATTAGACTATTATTTGGCCCTTTTGTGTACCTTTGTTTGTTTATAGCAGTGTTTGTAATAAATAATTCATCCATGGTAATCATTATTTTGAAAATCGCCTTAAAACATTCAGAGTGTTCGATTTCATTCAACAGACATTTGAGACCTATAACAGATCATCTTCCTTTGTGTTGCAGAGAAAAGCAAAGCCATTCAGGTTTGGAAAACAATGGCAGAGTGCAAATATATTGGTGAAATTTTCTTTTAAATTATTCCTTTTGATATATAATGATCATTATAATTTAACACACACACACATGCACATACTGTATACACTGACCGGCCACTTTATTAGGTATACCTGTCCAACTGCACATTAACGCAAATTTCTAATTAGCCAATCACATGGCAGCAACTCAATGCACTTAGGCATGTAGACATGGTCAAGGCGGTATGCTGTGAACGTGGTTATGGTTGTTGGTGCCAGACGGCCTGGTCTGAGTATTTCAGAAACTGCTGATCTGTTGGGATTATTACACACAACCATCTCTAGAGTTTACAGAGAATGGTCTGAAAAAGAGAAAATATCCAGTGGGCAGCAGTTCTGTGGGCACAAATGCCTTGTTGATGCTAGAGGTCAGAGGAGAATGGCCAGACTGGTTTGAGGTGATATAAAGGCAAGAGTAACTCAAATAGCCACTCATTACAAGAGCATCTCTGAGCGCACAACACGTCCAACTACATCTGTCTTTCAGATGAGATGTTAAACCGAGGTCAAATAACCACTTGTTACAACCGAGGTATGCAGAAGAGCATCTCTGAGCGCACAACACCTACAACCTTGAGGTGGATGGGCTACAGCAGCAGAAGACCACTAGGTGCCACTCTTGTCAGCTAAGAACAGAAAACTGAGGCTACAATTTGCATAGGCTCACCAAAATTGGACAATTGAAGATTGGAAAAATATTGCCTGTTCTAATGAGTCTCGATTTCTGCTGCGACATTCGGATGGTAGGGACAGAATTTGCCATCAACAACATAAAAGCATGGATCCATCGTGCCTTGTATCAACGGTTCAGGCTGGTGGTGTAATGGTGTGGGGGATATTTTCTTGGCACACTTTGGACCCATTAGTATCAATTGAGCATTGTGTCAATGCCACAGCCTACCTGAGTATTGTTGCTGACCATGTTCATCTCTTTATGACCACAGTGTACCGATCTTCTGATTGCTACTTTCAGCAGGATAACATGCCATGTCATAAAGCGTGAATCATCTCAGATTTATTTATAATAAATATAAATCAATTGTTATATTTTTTGAAAAATAAATACAATACAAGGGTGGGGGTATAGGTTGGTTTGCCCAGGGTGCCATTTAAACTAGAACCGCCATGTGCAGTTGACAAAGCTGCAGCATCTGCATGATGCTATCATGTCAATATGGACCAAAATCTCTGAGGAACATTTCCAGTACCTTGTTGAATCTATGCCACGAAGGATTAAGGCAGTTCTGAAGACAAAAGGGGGTCCAACCCAGTAGGAGTAAGGTGTACCTAATAAAGTGGCCAGTATGTATTTATATATCTATAAATGTTTTCTCTATGGCCATCATTATTTATTTATTTATTTATTTATTTATTTATTTATTTATTTTATTCACATGCCCCTGGAATTTCAACAATATTCTTTAGGTGTGTTCGACTCGTTTGGCTGTAAATTATTGTTTGGCCCTGGCTGCAGTCCCCATGAAATCAAAATTGACCTTTTATTTTGGCAGTGTTTATTGTCAATTATTTATCCATGCTCATCATTATTTTTCTGAAACTTTAGGCACGTTTGACATTTTAGACATTTTTCAAAATATTTTTTCTGTGTTTCACATAAAAAGAAAGCCACACAGGTTTAAAATGATGCGAATGTGAGTAAATGATGACCAAAATAATCTCATTTTTGGGTGAACTATCACTTTAAACTATAATTTGATCCTGGCCGTAGCTCTCATGAAATTAAAATCAACATTTTTTTATAGAATATTGCAGAGCTCATTATAAATAATTGATCAAAACTCATCATTTATTTAATCCATGTGATTCCTAAGCAAAAAAAAAAACCATAGGTGTGTATGTGTGTGTGTGGTGCTGACATTTGAAATATTTTGTAAAATATCTTTCTTGGGTTTCACAGAAAAAAAAAAAAAACATTGGAATGAAATGAGGGTGAGTAAATGATGACTAAAGGCTGATTTTTGGATGAACTGTCCCTTTAAACTACACCAGCAGCACACAAACCATCCCCCACCACTTCCCTCGGCCTTCTCCAATTAGCAAAGCATGCTTGGTTATAGATTTAAAGAGGAGTGACACCATAATGCACTCATTTTGAGAGCTAAAGGGCTTTTATGTATGCAGAGGCAGTTCGTCAAAATCCCCTAACCCCAAATGTCCGCAATTTTACTGCATCATATCGCATGTTAAACGGACCTCTAACGACCCGCTCCCCAAGGGACGTTTGACACCAGTGCATGCGTGTGTGTGTGTGTGTGTGTGTTGCTAAGAATGTGTGTATGTGTGTGTGTGTGTGTGTGTGTATATGGGGTTGTGCCAGAGGGGTTTTACACTAGGTTCACCCACTCAACCACTTAAGACAATGAATAAATAAAGCGTCTGCCTCTCTCACGCACTCTCATCTTAGATCCCCCTTTCATTTAATCCAACAGTGATTCAGAGAACGAGCTGGAGAGAGAAAGGGAGAGGGAGATTTCATTCATGCATTTTTCATGCATTTCTTTTTGTCTTTATCAGCTAGTGGGCCTGAATGGCTCTTTGCTAACAGTAAGAGAAAACCTCCCTTTGTCTCCTGTGGCTCCTCGCGTACGTGATTTTGCCTGACTGAATGTTGTGACACTTTGCACACACACTCAGCCCTGTCTTGCTACTACAAAAGAGGCTTTTAGTGACTTTCGCAACAGACATTTTACATCTTTCTCACTACTGCTACTTCACTGTTTGCATTTGACCTTTTTCCTTTTGATTTCCCACCAATCCTTGGGAAGGAAATGGAAATATCTTTTGTTTTCTTGTGTGTGGGTTATTTATTTGGCCCTGACTATTAACTACATGAAACCAACATTCATTATTCTTGTTTTTGAAGGAATATTGCAGTGTTTATTGTGAATGATTTATACAAGGTTATCATTATTATTTTTTATTTGCTGTGCTTTTATCATCTTAAACAAAAGTTGAGTGTTCAAATTGCTGCCATGTTTCTCAGATAAATCTTCTGAAGCAAATGAATTTAAGTAGTCAATGCTCAGCATAGAGTACATCCCATTTTGAAAATGAATGTTTTTATCCATTTCTCAGGGTATATAGGCAATGTATTTTGATGCATTTAAACAAAACAGATATATTTATTAAAATAATATTTTAGTCACCAAACATATTAAGAAATTGAAAGATAATACAATTAAATTCAAGCAAAATATTGCAAAAATTTTTTTGCTCCTCTTGATTTTTCCTCTTGTTTAAATTTCTATTTATTATTTTTCTATAACATATACATTTGGGTGTACTAATTTTTGGACCGTTATCGTAAGTTAATTTGTTAGATTGGCTCCAGATTTGGCTTCAGTACTGACTAATCTAATGTATATGCACAGATATAATAAGCTTCCTATTAAAAATATTAATTTAAAAGTTAGATTTGTGAGGGGTGTACTTATATATGCTGAGCACTGTACATTCCAATTGGAAATGTTGATGCTTTACATAGTCACAAATGTTGCATTTAAGTCATGTCAGATTATTCATATTAACAAGTTGAATGCACATGAACGCCACCACAAACTCGTTATTAAGTCTGAAATTTTAATTTTTTAAACTTCAGAGTTTACGAGTTGTGTGCATGTCAGTGAGAAATATGGCAGAATCACTGATTTATAAAAGAGAATTATTAATAATGTTCTCTTTGTTTTCTATAACACAGCAGGACATAAAAAATTTAACATCAAAACTGCACTGTAAAAAAATAAAAAGTTGAGTTAACTTAAAACTTTAAAGCAACCGGCTGCAAAGTAATTTTGAGTTTATTAAACTTCAGTGGTTGAAGTTGTGCCAAAAAATTTTTTTAAGTTGACCGAAAAGGCTAATTTAAGTCAAGTACACTTTATGGAATAATTTGGCTCAACTTCAAACACTGAAGCTTAATAAACTTAACATTTCTTTGCAGCCGGTTGCTTTAAAATTTTAAATTAACTCAACTTTTTAGTTTTTTGAAGATATGGAGAAATAAAAATGTAAAGTCTTCTCAACTAAATATTTTACTTTCATTAAACAAACAGTTCCAAACATGCAGCTGAATCATTTTTATGAGTAAATTCAACTCTGAGCTCAAAAATATGTCCACCTAACTTACAATTTTAAACTGAGTTAACTATTTGTAAGTTAGATTTTTTACAGTGTGCAAATCATTTTGATGTAAATTGACTAATGTCGAAACTACATCAAATTTACATCTAACATTGGCATAAAAAAAAATCCTGTAATTTTGACATGTTTTTGATACCAGTGTTCAATGTCTACATCAATGTACTGTAGTTTATGTGCATTGTTTATTCATTCATTCATTTTTCTTTGGCTTAAGTCTGGTTTATACTTCTGCGTCCAGTGATCGGCGCCATGCCTTGCGCCCCATTCACACGGGGCTTCAGCGTCAACGCTTGACAGAGTGCGTGTCTGAAGTTGGGGCTGACTTGATCGTCATAGCAGCATCAGCCAATGAAACAAATCCGCAATCGGCTACTATCTGAGCTGGGGAATTTGCATAAAGTGATTTGATTGGGGTGACGCAGTGGCGCAGTAAGTAGTGCTGTCGCCTCACAGAAGGAAGGTCGCTGATTCGAGCCTCGGCTGAGTCAGTTGGCGTTTCTGTGTGGAGTTTGCATGTTCTCCCCGTGTTCGCGTGGGTTTCCTCCGGGTGCTCCGGTTTCCCCCACAGTCCAAAGACATGTGGTACAGGTGAATTGGGTAGGCTAAATTGTCCGTAGTGCATGAGTGTGAATGAGTGTGTGTGGATGTTTCCCAGGGATGGGTGGTGTCTGGAAGGGCATCCGCTGCATGAAAACGTGCTGGATAAGTTAGCGGTTCATTCCGCTGTGGCGACCCCAGATTAATAAAGGGACTAAGCCGAAAAGAAAATGAATGAATGAATGAATGAATGATTTGATTGGCTGACGCTTCCATTGGAGCTTGAAAGAAATTCCCAACTTCTGCAGCAAGCAACGCCACTGAAGCAGTGCTGACGGACCCACAATTCAGTTCAGCAATGCTTGACATCTCCCATTTCAAGAGTTCACACTTAGCTCATGATTTATCATATAGCTTGTTTGGCATGCTGTCCCGGGAGAGAGCCCTGAGCTCAAGGGATCCTCGGGCCCAGGGCTCCCCCCTTTCACCTTTTTCCGGTCGATCTTAAACTCCCCCGCTGCTGAGGCCAAGGTGAACTTCTTGAGAGTAAGACATTAGAAAATAGATTTAGGCTTATTTTATCTATAATATAGAGCATATTTGGACGGTGGGAGGAAACCGGGGAACCCCGGGGAAACCCAAGCGGACACGGGGAGAATATGCACAGAAATACCAGATGGCCCAGCAAGAACTCGACACTATTGGAATTTTTGCTGTGAGGCAACAGTGCTAGACACTGGGCCACAGTGCCGCCCATTCTGGATAAAGGTGGAAGAGGGGGAGGAGGGGGGTTTCTTCCAGACGAAGATAGATGTAGAAAGGAAATGAGGATATATATAGTGACTTGGGATCCTTGATTGGAAGATTATGATTAGCTAAGGTGGGCCAGCTGGGTCAATCATGAGCATGTGCTCCTCTCGAAATTAGTTTAAAATTAAACTTCACTAAAAGTGAATGCCCCGTGTGAATGGGCCGTTATAAGTCTGCGTGCTGTTTGTGTTGCTCTGTAATAACACTTCCGAAACACTAGCTGGTAGCAGGTTTTTAGGTTCCTCTGTGTCGAGTTTCTTTGTAAGTGTTTTGTATTTTCTGAACGCTATCTTACAAGCAGTTAAAACTCACCCATTCTGAGGCAGGAACTGGCGGACGTGCAACAACTTTAATCATAAGGGAAACACAAAACAATAGTTTCCACCTGGAGCTTCTCACTGGACTCCACACTTGTAAACACTTGCTCCAATGGGTTCACGCGGCTTGTTAGTGCTACCAAGCTGACCAATCACAGAGCTTGCACTATGCGTCGTTTACATTTTTTGAGAAATGCGCATCAGTGTTGGCGTCAGTCACGGCGAGGGCTATTCGACTGTGTGAAGGCTGCGCCAGAGCATATGAGTGCACTTGACGCAGAAGCATAAATCGGAATGAACTTATCCAGCATATGTTCCAAGTCTTCCAGCTGCAACCCAGTACTGGGAAACATCCATCATCACACTCATTCATACACATAAACTATGACCAATTTAGTTTACCCAATTCACCTATAGGGCATGTCTTTGGACTGTGGGGGAAACCGGAGCACCTGGAGGAAACCCAACATGAGGAGAACACGCAAACTCCACAAAGAAATGACAACTGACCCAGCTGGGACTCGAACTAGCAACGTTCCTGCTGTGAGGCGACAGTGCCTGCTGTATTTTCTTGTAATTTATCAAAAGTAGGTTCAACACCGTCTAAGAAAATTTCATGTAAAAACTACCTATTTGGTTGTTTTCAGAAGAGGAAACTCTCAAAACTTTTTCATATGATTTATGTATGATACCTATTGTATATAGTTATCAAATGTGGGTGGCATAGTGGCTCAGATGTTAGCATTGTCATCACACAGCAAGAAGGTAACTGCTTCGAGTCCTGGCTGGGCCAGTTGGTGTTTCTATGTGGAGTTTGCATGTTCTCCCTGTGTTTGTGTGCGTTTCCTCCAGGTGCTCCGGTTTTCCCCACAGTCCAAAGACATGCTCTATAGGTGAATTGAATAAACTAAATTGGCGTAGTGTATGTGTGTGAATGACTGTGTATGGGTGTTTCCTGGTACTGGGTTGTGGCTGGAAGGACATCCGCGGCATAAAACATATGCTGGAATAGTTGGTGGTTTCTTCCGCTGTGGTGACCTCTGAAGTGGAGACTAAGCCAAAGGAAAATAAATGAATGAATGAGTTATCAAATGTGACCCTGGACAACACAAAATAAGTCATAAGTGTCTTTTCTTTTTTTACTAGGATTTATACACAAATTGAAAGCTGAATAAATGAGCATTTTATTGATGTACTGTGTGTTTGTATAGGAACATATTTGGCTGAGATGAAACTATTTGAAAATCTGGAATGTGAGGGTTCAAAAAAATCAAAATTCCTATAATTCCTATAATTCAAAATCACATTTAAAGTTGTCTATATGAAGTGCTTTAATGTACAGTACTAATGAAAGATACATTTACACTAGGAAATATACAAAATATCTTCATGGCACATGATGTTATGTAATATTGGAATGATTTTTGGCATAAAAAAAGAATCTTTAGATTATCGATGCAACATAAGACTTGTTTTTGTGGTCCATGGTCACAAATACTGTAGGTGTTTTTTCTTTTCTTTTTTTGACCGCTGAAACTTTGGGACTAAAAATCCACTAATTAGTCCTGAGACCCAGTGAAGTGGATCAAAGTAAACACGGGTGCTCTTTTTAATAGAGCTATCTGAGGATAAAAGCTCTGCACCACTTTGTTAGCACAGTAAGCAGAAATTGTCCAACTTGGCACCCTTTGTTTTCAACTCTCCCCTATAATAACAAGCATATCTTGTATCCAAACTCCAACAAGCCAGTTAACTTTGCTTCCCGCTTGCAATGATATCCATTCCATGTTTATGAATATATTAATAGTTTATGAACATACATTTATGAATAGTCCTTGCTGTCCAACAACTATGACAACAATTAAATCAAAGCCTAATGAACTAAATCAAGTCCCACTTTACTTTTTTCTCAAATTTATTTCAATATATGATTGCAATTCTTGTTTTATTCAAACATGCAAAAAAAAATGTAGATTTTACTCTAACTGCTAGAACTGTGAGACTCGAAATCTACTAGTTAGTCCTGGGGTTCAGTGAGATGAAAAAAAAAACAATTATGGATGACCGATTCTTCGGAAGCAGAATATCAGTATAGTGGAAACACAAAGAATCCAATTTGATGTCGGCATTTTTAAGTCCTTATAAAAGCATGTTAGATGCTGTATGTAAGTTTTTGATTCTTCTAAAGCATAACAAATACCATAATATGTTTGCAGATATTTAAGTAACATGGTAAGTGTTTATCTAAAAGATGAAAATACAGTAAGTTATTCTCCTATGAAATATTGTGTCAGAATGACTGTCTTTGTATTGGTCTGTGTAACTCCACCCACTTTCAGTTTACCCAATTATATTCAAGCACCCTGGTTGCCTTGGCAGAAAAAAAAAAAACATTTCAGTAATGAAAGCTAATGAAGACTGCTTCAACTACCAGCTGTAACTTTAACTGTGACCACGGGAACTCTGGGACTAAAAATCCACTAATTTTTCCTGAGGTTCAGTGAAGTGAATAAAAACAAACACAGATGCTCCATTTTCTGTAAGCAGAAAATTACTATATGGGAAACAGAAACAGTCTGACTCTATGCCTCTGTTCTGAATTCCTCTCCAACAGCAAACCGAAATCAAACCTCAGATAGCTCTATTAAAAAAAGTATCCATCCCCAGGCACACAATGTCATAAGATGTTAATATTAGCTTAGACTCAGGTTGTGACATCAGGTGATAAATAAATTCAATGTCTAGCCAGCGTCTAAAGACAATGTTATTTTAATGTCCAATAGCGATGTCAAATGACGTTGATATTTGGTTGATTTTAGGTTGTGTTGGAAAGTGACCAAAATCCAACATTGAGTCAACATCTTAAACCAATGCCATATTGACGTCAAATACCGTCATTTATTCGTCAAGTATGGCAACTAAAATCCAACATCTGCTAGACATCATAGTGGTAACGACCACACAACGTCAAGCATAACATCATTATATGTTGATATTTTGGTTGATTTTACGTTGGACATTGGAAAGTGACCAAAATCTAACATCGAGTCAACATCTTAAACCAACGTCATATTCACATCAAATACTGACATTTTTTCATCAGGTATGGAAACCAAAATCTAACATCTGATAGACGTCACAGTGGTAACGTCCACACAACGTCAAGCTGTAACATCATTAGACGTTGATATTTGGTTGATTTAAGATTGCATTTGAAAGTGACTAAAATCCAACGTTGAGTCAACATCTTAAACCAACGTCACATTGACATCAAATACTGACATTTATTCATCAGGTATGGCAACCAAAATTCAACATCTGATAGACGTCATAGTGGTAACATCCAAACAACGTCAAGCTGTAACATCATTATATGTTGATATTTGGTTGATTTTAGGTTGGATGGTGGTGTCAGCCTGACATTAGGTTCTGACGTCAATCCAATTTTTATTTCCAAACAAAAAGCAACGTCCCCATGACATTGGGGTACAACATCAATCTAATGTAAGATTGACATCCTGTGCCTGCTGGGTGTTTACTGTTAACTTTGCCTCCACCTCAATGACATTTCTTAAGAATTTTTTTTAGTTCTGCTTCAAATCAAATGGTATTATCAAATCACATCCTGATAAAACCCCAATCTGCATTTTTATTTCATTTGATGGGCCTTTTTTCTTATGCACTGCAATGGGGAAGAAAAAGTTGTTGCAACTTCTGCTTCAACTTTACCTTATTTTCTGGCTACGGCCTGCTTTAGGACTAAAATCCATTAATTAGTCTTGAGATACAGAGAGGTGGATGAAAACAAAATGGATTCTCTACTTTCTGGAAGTAGAAAGTCAATATACAGGAGTATCTCTGTTTTCTTTTTTTAATTCCTCCACGATGACAACCAGCAAATCTCCCAACCAAAGTCAAAAACACATCATAAGTTGATAATAGCTCATTCTCGCAATGGCATCTATTATTACTGACATGAACAATGCAATAGTCCAAGCCATCCAGCAGCATGCCACTCATCTGAAAATGCAGCAATTAACAAATGACAACAATTCAACAATCCAATCAAATCCTTGTGGACACAGTTAAGTCCTTCATCTCTCTCTCTCTCTCTCTCTCTCTCTCTCTCTCTCTCTCTCTCTCTCTCTCTCTCTCTCTCTCTCTCTCTCTCTTTCAAGATGTTATGCCACTCTGATAGATGCCTCAGTGGGGAAGAAAAGAAGACTGCAACTTCCACCTTACGCCAACTTTGACTTTACTTTGACCAAAGAAACTCTGGGACTAAAAGTCAGAGCTCCAGTGAAGTGGAAACAAACAAACACGGATGTTCCATTTTCTGAAAACAGAAAGTCACTTTACA
The DNA here is from genome assembly GCA_903798195.1 of Danio kyathit. Classification (NCBI taxonomy): domain Eukaryota; kingdom Metazoa; phylum Chordata; class Actinopteri; order Cypriniformes; family Danionidae; genus Danio; species Danio kyathit. The sequence continues at coordinate 21,575,059 of LR812519.1, read as the reverse complement.
GAAAGCTGAAATTGTCGGACCTAATTTCCAAATTCCAAAAGTTAAACACATCTAACATAACTTTGCCTCCCCCTTGTAACTACAACTCTTTTCTAGGGATGTGTACTATAGTCCTTCCCTTCCAGCAAGACATCAGTCTGCAGGAATGATCAAAATGGCAACAATCCATTGATCCAATCAATGAAAAGAAGATCGCAACTTCCATTTCATGCTGACTCTGAGCACAGGAACTCTGAGACAAAAAAAATGCACTAATTAGTCCCGAGAACTATGGAGGTGGAAAAAGATAGATGCTCTGTTTTTCTGGAAGCAGAAAAGTCTGTATACAGGAAGCAGAAAGTCTCATACTATAGCATTTCGGTTTTCACATAGAAAAATATCATATATTCTATTATGATAGGGCTACAGAGAAACAATAATAAAACACTCCCTGAACATCAAACACCAAATCTTGCAGCCGAAATCAAACATATCTTAAATGCGTCTCCCTTTTGCAACAGCATCTCTACTCTTGATGATGTACACAATACAAAAACCCCTTCTTTTTGACAATGTGACACTCACATGAGATTGCAGTAATTATGAAAATAATCCAAAGATCCAGTCATTTCCCAAAGAACTAAAAAACTCATCTCTCTCAGTCAAATCTCATAGTTGAAAATAAATATATAGCTTTGCCCCTCTATCATAAAAATATATATCTTTTCTAGTGATGTGTACAATAAAACAATCGCTCCTTTTATTAAATAAAGACCGTTCAAAGATCTGATGGACATAATTAAATGGCACCCCACATTTTTTTGTCTTATCAATTCAATTTCAGTTGGATACAAATCAAAATAAGACCACAACTTCCTTGCCAATCTTAACTTTTACTCTTTCGCTGGAACTCTGGGACTAAAAATCCACTAATTAGTTCTGAGATCCAGCGAGGTGGATAAAACCAACACAGAAGCTCTATTTAATGGAGGCAGAAAGTAAGGGAAGCAGAAAATGTCCGACTTGGCATCGATGTTTTCAACTCCTCCCCTACAACAAACACCAAGTCTCGCAGCAGGAATCAAACGCATCTTAAATTTGTCTCCTCTTTGAAACAACAGCTCTTCTGTGATAAAGTACAACACAACAGCTCCCAGTAACATGTCATTCAGTTCTGACAACAATCCAATGATCCAATTAATTCTTCACACGTATGATATAAATACTCCCCCCTGACTCCCCCCCCCCCCCCCCTGCACGCGTTTTTAACGTGACAGTTATTTACAATGCATTGCTTTAAAGTTTCCATGGCAACATGTCAAGTTTATCACTTGAAGGATCGCAGCCCTGATGATTTAAGCGTATAGTTTTTTCTCCCTTTCTGATATTCAGATTTTCAAATATGTGTAAGAACATGTCTTTTGCTGTTTAAATAGCTTTATAATGGTGTCACAGAGGCGCAGTGGGTAGCACGATCGCCTCACAGCAAGAAGTTCGCTGGTTCGAGCCTCGGCAGGGTCAGTTGGCATTTCTGTGTGGAGTTTGCATGTTCTCCCCGTGTTCTCATGGGTTTCCTCCGGGTGCTCCAGTTTCCCCCCGCTATAGGTGAATTGGGTGAAAAAAATTGGCCGTAGTGTATGAGTGTGTGTGAATAGGAGAGGGTATGGGTGTTTCTCAGTACTGGGTTTGTGGTTGAAAGGGCATACGTTATGTAAAACATATGCTGAAATAGTTGGCGGTTCATTCCGCTGTGGTGACTCATAAATCAGAGACTAAGCTGAAGGAAAATGAATGAATGATCATATTTGATAAATGACAGCTGATGGGTGCCACCATGTTAGCCTGCGCTACACGGGAGAGATTAGAGATGTTAGACTTAAAACGTGTTAATTCATCAACTTCTCCTGAAATTCATGAAAGTAGATGAGTGTTTAACTAAATAATAAATAACAAATAGAATAATTGTTCTAGTTACCTAAACAGTGTGCATTTAATGTGAGTAAATCACTTCATCTGAATATGTTTTTTAAAAAGCCTTATTGCTGCCTCCATAGACTTCAGTGTGTATTTTACTAACCATAACTGTTGTTTTGCTAATAGTTATGCATATTTAAATGTCTGAAACCTAAAATAAATGTTATTTGTTTAACTTGTGATTGTGTCTTTCTCTGGCTCAGAGCTAGCCATTGCAGGAATGCAGATTTGAATTTAGCAGCTGATGACAATGTGGTTAGGATTAGGGTCATGCTAAGGTTTTTAATTTTGGTTACTTTCTTGAATGACAACTAACAATCTGTAACGATTGGATGTTGATGATGGACGTGCAGATCCACATGCAGTTTATTAGTCATGCAGGCAAAAGTCACCCGACATTCTGGCCAAATTTGCCCACTGGCCTCTGTCCATCATGGCCTCCTAACCATCCCCATATCATAATTAGCTTCATCATTCTGTCTCCTCTCCACCAATCAGCTGGTGTGTGGTGTGCAGTCTGGCGTAATACATCATGGCTGCTGTCACATCATCCAGGTGGATGTTGCACATTGGTGGTTGATGAGAAGATTCCACCAAAAAATGTGTAAAGCGCTTTGAGTGTCCAGAAAATCGCTATATAAATATAATAAATTATTATTATTACAAACAGAAACAAACAGGAGCATAAAAGTAATCCAAAAAGCAAGGTCAAAAACCAAAGGTCAGGCTAGACAGCAAAGAATCAAAACACGGTAAACAAAAAAAAGTCAAAAACACTTGAAGACTAGACAAGGGAAACCGCTTTGTACTGTTAGCAAGTAAACAAGACTCAGCAATGTGTCTGTGAAAGTTAGTGGTACTGTATATATAGTTCATGTGTGTGTGAGAGAGAGTCCGGATTATTGTCAGCTGTGGCTAGAGTTGGTAAGTGCAAAGAGTTCTGGGAGTAGTAGTTTGGTAGAAATACCGGAAGTAATCTCCAGCGGAGAAAACAGCGCTGGCGATCATACACACTCATTAACAAATTATTAACAATTTTACGAACAAACATATAGATTGTTCAGTTAAATTTAATGAACGTTAATACAAAAAGCATAATAAAATTGCATATATAAAATAAATGAAATACATCGACCTTCTTAAAATATGTTTGATCTGAATAACTCATGGTTGACACGGTGGCTTAGTGGTTATCACTGTTGCCTCACAGCAAGAAAGTCTGGTTCGAGTCCCGGCTGGGTCAGTTGGCATTTCTGTGTGGAGTTTGCATGTTCTGCCTGTGTTGGCGTGGGTTTTCTCCGGGTGCTCCAGTTTCCCCCACAGTCCAAAGACATGCGGTACAGGTGAATTGGTTAGGCTATATTGTCCGTAGTGTATGAGTGTGAATGAGTGTGTATGGATGTTTCCCAGAGATGGGTTACAGATGGAAGAGCATCCGCTGTGTAAAACCTTTGCTGGATGAGTTGGCGGTTCATTCCGCTGTGGTGATCCCAGATTAATAAAGGGACTAAGCCGAAAAGAAAATGAATGAATGAATGAATGAATGAATGGGTTGCAGCTGAAAGGGCATCCGCATATGCTGGATAAGTTGGCGGTTTATTCTGCTGTGGCGACCCCCGATGAATAAAGTGGCTAAGCTGAAGTAAAAATTCATTAATTAATAAATAATTCAAACACGAACAAAACCAAATTTATACAATAACAAAACCTCTTTTTTTGGCTGTGCCACATGTTCAAGCAAACAGGAATGCTCTCCCCTATTGCTCTCTCTTTTTCTCTCTCTGTCTCTCTAATAATCTTGTTTGGTAAGAGTGAAATATTCCCAGGTTTGTTTTATTCTCATGAGTATGACCCAAAAATAGCAGAGTAGTCTTTTTAAAACTATTTAAACATATTCCTTCATTCTGCCAATATGTTTCAATTTCACTTTGATGAGTTTTGACTAGATATAGCCAATTTTGTTGATCAGACTCTGCAAACAATATAATTTAAACAGTGACTAGGTTTACATGGACATTAGCAATCAAATGATTTGCCTTAATCTGAATAAGACAATAATATGATTAAGGTTTTTACATGAGTTGCTTTTTGAATGTTTCTATCACGATCCTGTTTTACATGTTATGGCACATAACGTCATCGCGTCACCTTGCTATCCACATTTCCTCTGGAGTTTCATGTTATTTCGGGTGTTTCATTTTTAATTTGTTGCCTTTACTGCAATTTGGCAGTTTCACTTTCATTCAGAAACATTTCATGCATGCCACTGTGACAAACGAGATATTGGATGCGAGTATGAATTAAGGACTGGCGAAAGAGTTTTGTTTTAATGGAAATTGATACCATCATTGAATGGGAAGAAAAAATAACTCTGCATTTCAAGGTGTATACAGTATGTCGGTATTCCTTTACTGACTCGGTAGGTGCAGAGAATAGTGTCAAACAGCCATGTGTGTATAGAGCGCGGCAAAAAGTCCTACATACTCCACATATCTTAATCCAATTTCTGTTTAATTCGATTATGACCTTAATCAGATTAAGGTCATCAAAAATCGCTGTTTACATGGTCGACTCTTAATCAGAGTATTGTCTTAATCATATTAAAATCAGATTATTGGTGTCCATGTATTTGCACTCAGTGACTACGTTTACATGGACACCAATAATTCGATTTTAATGCGATTAAGACAATACTCTGATTAAGAGTCGACCATGTAAACAGCCATTTTTGATTAATTTAATCAGATTAAGGTCATAATCGAACTAAAGAGAAATCGAATTAAGACATGTGGAGTATGCCGATCTTAGTCGCATTATTGAAGTGCAGCACAGACATGTAAACACCTTAATCGAACTATTACCCTCATGTAGGACTTTAAGCCGCTTTTGCGACAGGGTAGTCCACACACACAGACACGCACACACACAAACACGGCTGTTTGACACTCTGCACCTACCGAGTGCAGACCACAGACACCTGCATGGTGAAATGCGGAGGGTTTTTTTTTTTCTTCCATTCAGCATGCAGTATGAACTTCTATTAAAACAACTCTTCCAGCAGTTCATAGTTGCATTCAATATCTCGTTTGTCACGGAGGACGTACATAAAAAGTCCCTGAATGAAAGTGAAAGTGCCAAACTGCAGATAAAGTCGACAAATTAAAAATGAAACAGTCGAAATTACATAAAACTCCAGAGTAAATGCGCATAGTGCGGTGACGCAATGACGTTAATCGAATTATGTGCTGTAACATGTAAAACGCGATCATGAAAGGAACATTCAAAAAGCAACTCATGTAAACACCTTAGTCTTATTATTCTCTTAATTAGATTAAAGCAAATAATTCGATTACTGATGTCCATGTAAACGTAGTCACTGATAAAGACAACAGGAACAACATTCAGTCAGTGCATTTCCAAAATTATAAAACCAAATTCCACAGCTGAAGCATAACTTCACTTCTTTAGCACTTCTGGTGATGTGCAGAATACAATAATCCTTGCCTTGGGCAACACGTCACTCAACTAAAATCTCAACAATTAGCAAATGACAGCAATCCAAAACTTCAACCAAATCCTGACAGACAAATTCAAGTCCCAACCCATATTTCTTTTTTTATCTGTGGACCAATTTTACTTGACAGTAATAAAAGAAGACTACAACATTCATCCCATGCACACTTTAACTTTTACTGACCGCAGAAACTCTGAAACTGAAAATCCACTAATTAGTCCTGAGATCTAGTGGAGTAGATAAAAACAAACTCAGATGCTCTATTTTCTGTTTTTAATAGAGCTGTCTAACTATACAAGCCTTCCGCCACATTGCGTTTCAGCCGTGGGTTGTCACAGCAATGCTTTACAATCTTAAATAAAACATCCGAGATCTGCACAAACATTCCTGACTTGTTTTAAGAAAGACATCGGCGAGAGATAAAGCGGCATGAAACACTCGATTGCATGAAGTGCGATGTATTTCTCAATAACATGTCTGGACAACAGCACAGGGAGTTGTCACAATAACTCTCCTACTATTAATTATCTCTGCCCGTCTCGGATTTAACCCGAGGCTCTGGTCAGAGGTCCACTTATACGCAAACACACACACAGCTGAGCCCCAAGAGAAGCCAACATTCATGTGTGTAGACCAATAACTGATCCACCGCCTCAGGAAATGGTCACACCTCTAAGTTTCTTCATTCTCTGCTCGATATCTTCCGCTTCTGTTCAGCCAATATAGGCTCCCCTTATTTTCTCTCTTAAACCTCTATCCATGATCCCGCTCCCTCACCCCTCACGTTGTTATCTCTCCTCCATCGGTAAGGCATAATGTGACACGGCCATTCTTAATTAAATTATCAGAATGCAAAATTACACATCAAATTGGATTCATGTCTAACATGCCCAAAAGCTTGGAATACACACACACTCACACATGCGCACGTCCATTATCTCTGCGAACATCGCTCCCCTGCGCAAAGTGTCTACACTTGTGAGGCCTGACCTTAAAGACATGAGCTAGAGAGAACGCTCTAATTTTGGTAGCGAGGAAAAAGGGCAATCGAACGAGAATAAAAAAACACCACAGGGAGCCTGGAGCATGAGAAAATTGAAATGACGATTAGGACGAGGATAAGAGGCTCATTTTTTGTCCTTTTATTTTATCCTTTATCCTGTCGTCTTTCATCTTTTTTTTTTTTTATAATTATGTTTATTGGATTTTTACAACAATACAGACATAACAAAACATCTTCAAAATATACGCAAAGAAAATTAACAACACAAAACCAATGTAAAGAAAATAAGAGAAAAAAAAAAAAAAAAAAAAAGGAAAAGCTCAGATTACATATAGAACAGTACTACACCACATTAAACAGATCAGAAAAAGGAAATAACATTGCTTGTTTTTCAGATAACAGTACAGTTATAATATCCCTTTTAGCATGATAGGGCAAAGACCAGGTTCCAAATAATCCAAATATGGAGTCCAAACTTTGAAAAAATGTTCTGCTTTTTTGTGTAAAACATGGGTAAGATGTTCCAGGGGAATTAACTCAAAAATTATCTTGTACCAACCTTTAAGTGATGGAGATTTATCACTAATCCAATTAAGTAAAATATTTTTTCTGGCGGCAAAAGTTAATATATTATACAATTTCTTATTAGCTGATGAAAAAATGCGTCCATTAGGTATACCCAAAATCAATGAAACTGGGTCAAAATCCAACGGCATGTTAAAGATCTTTTCCATTTCCCCCAGCACCAAAGACCAGAACCTTTGCACTCTGTTACATGACCACATACAATGCGTTAAAGTACCTACATCAGTTTTACATTTTAAACACATAGGTGAATTAGAAGGGTTAAATAGATGTCTGCGGTGGGGGGGAGATATGGAGTCTGTGTATTATTTTATATTGTATTTCTCTTGTACGTGTACAAACAGATATTTTCTTAGCATAAGACCAAATATCATCCCATGTTTCCTCATCAATATCAGTAACTAACTCTTCCTCCCATTTGGTTTTAATTCTCTGTATATCAGGAGATGGGATTGAGCATACAGATGCATAAAATCGACCCACAGACATCTTTCCTGATGATAAAAATAATAATCTCTCAATAGAAGATATCCCACAATTTTTAACAAGTGTTGTGCTGTTAGTGATATAATGTCTCAATTGAAGAAAACGAAAAAAATCATTTTTGACTAACTGGTATTTCTGAGCTAATTCCGTGAAAGACATTAGTTTGTTGTCTGAGAACATGTCCCCAAGCCCTACAATTCCCGAATTACACCAGCGTTTAAAACCATCATCCAGAATTCCTGGGGTAAAATCAGGATTATCTAGAATTGGGGTAAAGAAAGAAGTCAATTTAGATCTTCCTTCAAGCCTGCAAACCGATCTCCAAGCTTTCAGGGTATTGACTATAATTGGATTTTCATATATCTCCTTTATTTTTTGAAAGCTCTTAACAAAAAGAAGAGCTTTTAAAGGAAATTGTGAAAAAGAGGATTCAATATCTAACCATGTAGAGGAAGAATCATTCCTAACCCATTCTGCAATGTATCTCAAGTGTGAACTCAGCTGATACATTTTAATATTTGGAAAGTCCAACCCTCCCACAGAACTTGGCAGATAAAGTACAGACATTTTTAACCTAGGTTTGCGTTTACTCCATATAAAGGAAGTCAGCCAGCTATTTAGACCCTTTAATGCTCTATTAGAAAACAATATAGGAACCATTCGAATAGGATATAGTAATTTGGGTAACACAATCATTTTTACTAGTGCTATCCGACCTAACCAAGACACTGGCAAGGAATTCCAACGTTCTAAATCTTGCTGTATTTTATCAAATAAAGGAACAAAATTGGATTTGTACATCTGCTTTAAAGATGTTGCTATAGAAATTCCTAAATAAATAAAACCTAGAGGTGACCACTTAAAGGGAAAACAGGGCACAATATTAGGTTTGGAAATAAGAGTACCTAATGGCATAGCTTCAGATTTAGTTACATTTATTTTATAACCAGAAAAGGTACCAAACCGATTAATTAACTCAATTAGAATGGGAACTGACTTCTCAGGCCTAGATAAAAAAAGCAATACATCGTCTGCATATAATGCAATCTTATGATGTTTATGTCCTATCTGCAAACCTGAAATGGATATTTCTGATCTGATTGCTTCAGCTAGAGGCTCTATAGCCATCGCAAACAAAAGCGGAGACAGGGGGCAACCCTGCCTGGTGCCCCTATGCATAGGAAAATAATCAGATTTGAGGCCATTCGTCAATACAGCAGAGCATGGGTTTGTATACAGAACTTTAATCCACTGCACAAAATTTTCACCTAGGTCAAATTTCTCCAAAACAAAAAAAAGATAGGACCATTCAATACGATCAAACGCCTTCTCTGCATCCAAAGACAGCACCATTGCATCTATAGATTTTGCTTTAAAGGTGTAGATAATATTTAAAAGACGTCTAATGTTGTCAGATGAATTCCTATTCTGTATAAATCCTGTTTGATCAAGCCCAATTATCGAAGGTAAAATTTTTTCAAGGCGAATTGCTAAAATTTTAGATAGCAACTTCCGATCTACATTCAGTAAAGCAATTGGTCTATAAGAAGAACATATTTCTGGATTTTTTCCTTTCTTTAATATAAGCGAAATATAAGCTTCTCCAAGTGACTTTGGTAACTCTTTAACTGTAAACGAATAATTAAACATATTAAGCAGTGGGTCAACTAACAACTCTTGAAATTCTTTAAAAAACTCTCCGCAAAACCCATCTGGGCCTGGTGATTTCCCATTCTTCAGAGCATTAATGGCATTGATAACCTCTAATCTAGAAATTGGAGCATTAAGAGATTCTTTTTGTGCACCTGAAATTTTTGGAAGATTAATCCCAGAAAAGAAGTTTATCATTTGTTTAAGATGGTCACTTGTTTTCTCAGAAGAATATAAATTAATATAAAAATCTTTAAATAATTTATTTATATTCTTATTATCATGGAAACTATTATCTTCTGAATCAACAATAGTAGTAATATATTGGGATGCTGCACGTTGTTTAGTAATATATGCTAAAAATCTCCCAGGCTTGTCCCCATGCTCATAAAATCTTTGTTTTGAATACCTTATTTTCTTCTCTGCCTCCACAGTAAGAAGACAATCTAAAGCTGATCTAATTGCTTGTAACTCTTTTAGTAAATCTTCTGAAGGAGATCTATTATACAGTTTTTCCTTAACCAATAACTGAGCCTCCAAGTCCCTTTGATTTGCCATTCTTTGGTGCTTTTTAGTAGAAGTATATGAAATTATTAAACCTCTTGCGTAAGCTTTACAGGTTTCCCATAATAAGGATTGGTTATCTGTAGATAAAGAATTAATTGAAAGAAAATATTTAAATTCAGATGAAAAATAAACAGCAAATGCTGAATCTCTAAGGGTTGCAATACTAAGTCTCCACTGTATAGAATAATCCATTGTACTGCTAAATTGAAGCTCCATAGTGACACTGGCATGATCTGACAATAAAATACTTTCTATGTTACAAGATAATACTAAGTGCAAATCTGTTTTTGGTATGAAAAAGTAATCTAATCTTGACTGACAATTATAAGAGGTAGAAAAAAATGTATATTCTTTATCATCAGGGTGAAAAGTTCTCCAAACATCCACAAAGCCAAGATCTCTACAAATATTCTGAAGAGATTTTGCCTGAGTAGTTAGAGATGCAGAGCTATGTGGGTATCTATCTACAATAGGGTTCAATACACAATTAAAATCTCCTCCTACAATTGTTAAGTCTGCTGGCCTGGAAATCAAGTCCAAAAACACTTTAGTAACAAAGTCAGATGGATGAGCTGGTGGATAATACATATTTAGTATAAGAATTGTTTTACTTTGAAATAAGCCTTCAATAATAACATAACGACCATCTCTGTCTTTAATACAATTTGTAACTTTGAGTGGTAAATTACGTTTAATGAGAATAGCAACACCTCTACTTCTGGATGTAAAAGATGAAAAATATATCTGTCCAAACCCACCCTGTTGTAATTTTAAATGTTCTGTGTCACTCAAATGAGTCTCTTGTAAAAGGGCTATTTCAATTTTTTCTTTTTTTCAAAAATGCCAGTATCTTTCTTCGTTTTATAGGATTATGTATGCCACGAATATTCCAAGTACAAACCTTAAGCTTTCTAGACATTGTGTAATGCACGAGCAATCAATGCAGATAAAATACAAACATAATATATATTCCAACAAGCAAACCCTTCAAAAGTCTGAGCTTTAACCAAAACAATAAATAAATAAAAATAAAACACAAAACATATAACAATATACAAGGGAACAATCCTGCTAAACGTGCAGGAAGAACTATTCTCTTCATTTGTAAGCAACTGCCTACCTCTCAAAACACCATCCATATCCTTAAACATAGGGTAAACACAAACCTCACCATGCTCTCAGCAACATTATAAAATTTCACTCAGTGAGTTATTGTGTTCATGTCCCACAGCTCTCTGACCACTTTTCACGCTAGACCATGTTGTCAATGAACGAAGTTACGTCATCAGGTGAGGTGAAGCGCTTCATTGTCCCGTTAATATTCAGCCTCAGTGTTGCTGGGTACAGCAGGGCATATTCGATCTTCAACTTCTGCAACCGTTTTTTGACATCGTCGAAAGCTTTGCGCTTCTTTATCACCGTTGCAGAATAATCGTTGAAAAATAAAACCCTCTGACCTGCGTCAGCGCTCCTCTCCGGATCCATGCCACATTTACGTGCTGCGTTCAGCACTCGCTGCTTGTCTGTAAAGTTATGGAACTTTATGATGACAGGTCTGGGTCGTTGCGCAGGTCCTGGTACCAGTGCCAAAGACCGATGAGCACGATCAAGCTTGATCCGTCCGGCTTTCGTGGCGATCTTCAAGTAATCGGGGAGCCATTTTTCAAAGAAATGAACAGAATCACTGCCCTCGGTTCCCTCGGGCAGCCCGATTAAACGCAAATTACACCTGCGCCCGCGATTCTCCAGATCATCAAGATGCGCTGACATTTCGCTCACTTTCTTTTGAAGATCAGCAACCGTAGTCTGCAGAGATTCCGTTGAATTTTCCACACCGGCGATCCTTTCCTCCGCCTGGCCCACTCGTTCAACCAAGGCTTGAAACTGAACTGTTTGGACGTTAATCGCGGCTAGGACAGCATCCACTTTTTCATCAATTACCTTCGTAATATTTTCAGTTAATTTGTCCAAAGCTTCAAAAAAGTTGGAGCTGGAACTTTCCTCATCACGGCTCACACCCGCGTCATCAGCTTCCTGCTCGACGCCGCTAATGGTAGAACTTTTCGACGTTTTCTTCGTTTTGGGCATTTTGTTAGATCCTTTCGAAAAATATTGATCTAAAGACATGACACAGTCTCTCTCTAGCCAGGCAAACTGATTTCACTGAGTGAAAGTATATTTTTACCGAATATTTGAACTAATGCCACGGGAGCTCCCCCAAACGCGTGCTCACTCTACGACGCCATTTTCTTCCCCTCGTCTTTCATCTTTACTTTTTGTTTCTCTAATTTATTCATTCGTCTCTTTGTGTTTCCTGTAACTGCTAGGGCAAAGTACTAGCAAAGACAAGATTCGAGATTTAGTTTTATATATATACAGTATATATGGCTAAAATATATATAAAATATAGCTAAAATGTGGCAGGAAATTCTCTTTAAGAACAAAACACACTTATTACGAAATGGTAGCATATTTGATATGTACTGGACGATCATGCATATACACTGTAAAAAAATTTAAGTCAGTACATCAACAAAAAAACATAATCCTTATTTCCTTTGGCTTTTTCTTGTTCACTTAACTTTTGAAAACATCAGCTCCACTGACCTAAACAATTTGTCAGTAATGCAAAAAACATTTAGTTGGGTTATTTATTCATTCATTTTCATTTCGGCTTTGTCCCTTTATTAATCAAGGGTCGCCACAGTGGAATGAACCGCCAACTTGTCAAGTTGTTTTACGCAGCATTTTACGTATGTTTTTTTAGCTTACCCAATTTACCTATACCACATGCTTTTGGACTTGTGGGGGAAACCAGAGCACCTTAGTTGGGTTAACATAAGGTTATTCGTTTTCTGGAGAGGTGAACTACTCTGTAACAAAACTTTTTAAGTTGTGCCAACTGAACATTTTTGTCTGCAGAACTGGAATGCCTGAAGTGAACAAAAAAAAACATAATCCTTATTTCCTTTAGTTTTTTCTTGTGTACTCAACATTTTTATTACTATTATCATTATTATTATTATTATTATTATTATTATTATTACTTTTTTTCACCTTTAATTAATAGGACAGTAGAGAATTTAGACAAGAAAGCATAGGGAGAGGAGAAGGGAAGGATTGGCATAGGACCTCGAGGCGGGAATCGAACTGGGGTTGCCATGAACACCGGAGTGCCATGTGTTACACCATTTGCGCCAACATTTACTCAACATTTGAAAACATCAGTTGTACTGACATAAAATGTCTAAAGTTGAGTGAACAAAAAAACTCTTGTGGAAATTGGTACTAAGAAATAATACATTATCAAAACAAACAAACATAGTTCATTTGGAAAAAAAAAAAAACTAAAACAGAGACAAATGTCAACAAAATATGGCAGGGCAAACAGGGAAAAATGCTTTGTAATGCTTCACATGTGAAGCATGCCTTTCTGTTCTTTTTTTCAATTGAGCCTTCACTAAGCCCCGCCCTTCTTAGTTACTGTTGTTATGTCTGTCAATCTTTCATGCCTGGCACGTCTATTACAATATGTATGCGCCGGTGTCAGACATTCCCAGGATATAATTAGTCATTTTTGGCGAACAGGTGAGATATCCCAGAAAGCCAGGCAAAAAAGGACTGCAGTATGCATTACAGGGGTATATTCACAACATAATACACACAATTAGAAAATAATTTAATCAAAATTGAAGCTAAAGCCTAGCCGCCTCATACGCTGACCATTCAACAGCTTAGTTCATGCACAACAGGGTAGGTGAAATTTAAAAATAATTTAATAATAACTTATTAAACCATGATTTCTCTTTTTTTTAGCCAAAAAGCCTGATAGATTAATTGTTGTGCAATGAAATATAGCGTTACTAACCCACGAGGAAACACTCATGGACTGTGCTTCTACATAATTCATTCATAAAAAGAACAGCCAGAAAGGGGAAATTGATAGATTTGTGCCAAATAATAGCATCATTGACCCAATAACAATCTACAGTCAGTAGCTATAACTGAATATATACGTAAAATATATGTGTAAAATAAATAAATTGAAATGCAAATCAAAGTATAAATAGCAGAAGTGAACAAATAGCTTTTCTCTACCAGCAAATATTAATCCAACACCAAATATAAAAGCAGACACTAGCTCGCTATAACGTCATCACCAATGACTAAATCTCCAAAAGCATCGGTGAATTGTAGCTCTGACATGGACTGGAGGGTTATAAATGACTGAAAAACAGCTGCGAGAGATCGCAAGTGCTCAGTTTGTGATCACATCTCGGTTTTGTTCTGTTGATAGGTAATTTCAAATATTCGTAGCTTGAAACAGATGGAAATATGACTGAACTCATAATATCGAGTGGAAAAAAAAGAAAAAGACAGCTGTGAAACATAACCTGCTTTGTATTTTTGCAGGAAACACAGTTTAGATCTTTTTACAGTAAGAGGTGTGTGAGTTATTGCCGTCTATCACTGAATGTATCAGGAATATCGAAAACAAAACCAACTTAACACCGCTCTTTTAGCGCCTCTCACACAGCTTGATCCACGCTGGCATTTCTCCCCTTGGGTTTTAGGTTTTGGAAAGGAAAAAAATTTCACCACCCCGTCCAAACTTATAAGATACCAGGTATCAGATTTGCACAATCCATATGCACAATGCTTTGGCTTGTTTCCCTCACTTGAAAGCTTGACAGACCTCCTGCGCGTAGCTTTGGTTGCTACACACAAATGGTGTGGGGTGGTTTTCGGGTGTGGCTTAGCAAAGGGTCAATTGAACTATGTTTGTTTGTTCTGATAACATATTATTTCTTAGTACCAATTTCCACAAGAGTTTTTTTTTTGTTCAAGCAACTTCAGACATTTTAGCTCAGTACAACTGATGTTTTCAAACATTGAGTACACGTTGGCACCAATGGTGTTGTGGTCAGTGCATCGACAAATGGCTCACTGGTGTTCACGGTGACCCGAGTTTGATTCCTGTCTTGAGGCCCTATGCCGATCCTTCCCCTCTTTCCTCTCCCCATGCTTTCCTGTCTATACTCTCTACTGTACTATCAAAAAATATTGAGTACACGAGGAAAAAAAAACAAAAGGAAATAAGGATTTTGTTCTTTTTTGTTCACTCAACTTCAGGCATTCCAGTTCTGCAGACAAAAAAAAATGTTCAGTTGGCACAACTTAAAAAGTTTTGTTACAGAGTATTTCACCTCTCCAGAAAACTAATAATCTTATGTTAACCCAACTAAATGTTTTTTGTATTACCGACAAAACATTTTATGTCAGTGCAGCTGATGTTTTCAACAGTTGAGTGAACAAGAAAAAGTCAAAGGAAATAAGGATTTTGTTTTCTTTGTTGTACAAGCTTTTTTTTTTACAGTGTATTGTATATTTTTACAGGAAGTAAATCTGGGGTCATTTTTTTGTTTAGGTTACAGAAACCAAATTAAAATATTTAATCAAACATTTGTAGTTTGACAATTTCATTAAAATGGTATTCGCTAAATAATCTAATTAATAAAATAAAAATAAAAAAATATATATATAATATTAAGTGACATAATATTGTCAACAGGGATGGTCAGACAGGCAAAGGTAAATAACAGGAGCAAACGGGTACATATTGGTGAAGCAAAAAAAATGGTTGGGTCACAGGTAAAGAGATCGGTCCAGGCTGCAAACTACGTAAACAAAGGAGCAAAGCACGGGGTCAGGCAAGGCAAGGCAAGGCAAGCGTGTCGTAATGTCTACTAACAGTTAAACAAGACTCAACACTGATGTGTGTGTGTCTGTGCTGTAAAGTCCATGTAATCAGTTCATCATGATCCTCTGGCTGTGTGTTATTAATGTGAAACAGGAACCGGTGTGTGCAAGGTGCATGCTGGGAGTTGTAGTTCGAAATGTGGTATGTGTGTAGTTCTCCAGTGATCCACAGTAGCTAGATCGCTGGTGACTGTAACAAATATTATATTATCAAAAAGTATATAATAAAATGTATAGTTATAATATTATACAGCAGTATTATACATGATTGTGAATATATTTAAACTATTTAGTGATAAAACATTATTTCAAATAATAAATTACTGATAAAAAAAATCATAATTACAATTAGTTAAAGCAATTTATTAATGTATAATTGTTTTATTAAAAAGCAGCATTTATACAAATATACTTGATTTACTGTCTACCAAGGGCATAGAATTGGCATGGACAGAGGGGACGTGTCCCCACCAATATCCACCAATTACTGAAATGTCCCTACCAATAATTGAATCGACTTCAAAATAAAGTGATGCTCCGTCAACTCTTAACCTGAACGTGCACCAAATCAAGTTTTCTGCTAGTTCACCGTAATACTACAATATTAACCAAGGCAGTGCAATTAATTCAAATTCAGTTTTGATTTTAGCCTCCATGATTATGAAAAACAATAATCAGGATAAAACAGTAAATTGCGTCACACTCCTGTCTACATTTCTGTACATTCATACCTCCTCAAAGTGCAACTGCAGTAAAATCATGTAAATTGATTTTTGCAGCATGGGACGGAATTGTTATTTGTATTATTACGTGTTTAGTTTATATTATTAAGTACTTTAATCATGTTTTTAAAAGTGTGCAACAGAATTTGTGCTGTTCAATGCATGTGCTCTAGGGATCACATGTCCCCACCAATGTCAAGAGCAAATCTACGTCCTTGCTGTGTACAATCACAGAGAGAGGCTTAAAAAAGGGAATGTTCATATGAGTGAATGAAAAGTCTAGGTTAATGAGTATGTTAAGCATACATCTTTATCTAATGTATTTTTAGTTGCATCTTATCAAGAATGCAATATCAGTTGCGTATGGACATATGTGTGTGCTGAATGCATAAACTAACGCAAATTGTAATTTCCAAATTACACTGACCTTTCCGTCACCTGGATTTGTATAAAATCTTTGACATATGACATGCTATGTATTGGTAAGTCAATAGGTAAATACACTAATAGACTGTGCAAAACAACATTCTACTGTACATCATTGGATTTAAAATAACTCTCATTCATTTCATGCACCTCCTCTGTCACCAAATGCACTCAGTCATGTTTTTTTTAAACCTTGAATACTCAGAGTGTAGCTACTGGGGGAAATGTTGGAAACACCACATGACCAACAACTGCAATTATTAAAACCAAACAAAACACCAGAGGCAGGCAACTGGCAGAGTTCCATGTACAAATTAAGTCGACGTATAATTAAATTGAACTACAGTACTTGTTTTTTATGTTGCCATTGTATGAAGCATGAAGCAACTGGTTTGTGGTTCCTTCAGGCTTTAGAAGAGCTGACCTAGAAAACTGAAAGCATCTTTAGTGACTAGAGGAGTGTGTGCTCACTATTCGTTTTGCCCTAAAAGCTCAGATTTTAAGCTCCTGACATAAACAGTGCTGGTTCAATCTCAGGTAGGGGATCAAAATCCTCTCTATCGCTAATGTGTGCTGGAGCATAGCGGCAAATCCCACACTACTTTAATTCAATTAGTCATTTCAAAGTCAATATGTCTATAAAATGGTTTCCCCAACTGTTTGAACATGGAATAGGGATTTACTTGTGCATTCCACTGAATTGAGTCTGTTATGTGAGTCTTCCTTTAGTGTGTACATTAGATAATGTTATTTTCATTGTGTATGCTTTAGGCAATATTCTTATCTTATCCCCCACACATGATGCTTGTGACCAAAGATTGCAGCACTTCCTCCTATGAAGGATCAGTGGATCATGCAACATGTTCTCACTCTAAAGGTTAGGAACTATCAGGCGAGGACCCCCTTGTGGTACTTTTTTAAACAATGGGTACCCCCTTGGCATAATTTTTTGATAGACTGAATGCTTGTTTTTTCTCATTACATAAATATATACAGTAGTCAATATTCGAAGTGAATCAAAAATGCTTTTCAAAATTGCCTTATTGTCCACAAAAATGAGTGTTGTTACATAGTTTTAGGAAAACTTTGATGAAAGATGATGATCCACTTCAAATAGTGACTGTTACAGCGCAAAACGTCACCATTTTTCCCAAATAACATATTTCTAAAGATGCTGTTGACTTAAAATTTCACCAGATGCCAGTAACAACTAAAGTAATTCATACATAAAAACAAACTAAACTAATTAGTTGTTAGAAATTAAGTTATTTGTAATAAAATTAAATTACAAGTTTGTACTGAAGACATGAAGAAAGGAAAGTATAAAAAGACATGGAAAGCACAGACAGCTACTTAAAGGTGCAGTATGTAAGTTTGACACCCAGTGGTTGAACTAGGTATTGCAGTCCTGAATCATAATAAAGGTACGCCGGGTTGCCAGTTTGAGGGATTTTAAACTGTGTTCTAAATAAAAGCAACGACACGCGATTGAGGGAATATTCTCCATATTAAAAGGAGTTTTGGTTCTAACCAACACCTCGAATTGATTTATTAGAAGCGGCTTCTATTTCTCACAGCTGAACAACAGAAACCTATGACAGATCACCTCAGGTAAGCCTTGTGTGCTTTATTCAGTGCTAAATGCTAACAATGCGAGTTTGAATGCATTTTACATGACGTGTATTACCATATACTGAAAGCAGAAAGTTCACTTCACCTTTAATGATGTTAAAGAGGGTTAACATGTATTAAATAGATTCTAAACCTTACCGTTTTGTGAGTGAGTGCATATTCTGTGCTTCTGAAAGGCTGTATTTAAATTTCTGCCGTGTTTTGTGGTGCAAACAGCCAAATGGCTCATCACTCATAAAAATCTCGTCACAGCGTGTTGTTAGAACACGCGATGTAACCTGCTCACGTTCCTAATATTTATGTCATTTGCTAATTAACGTCATGTGAAACTGAATCTGTCTCATTTTGACATCTGATACTTTCCACTACACTGTAGCATTTCGCTCATGGACGCATGCTTTCAGAGTCTTTCTGAATGAATGAATCAGTGTAAACAAACATTAGCTGCTTCAGACTCCATTAGCAGATGATGAAGATGAAATCATGGCTGGACATTTCAGCAAGACAATTATCTCAAAAATACCAATGAACTCTTGATTGTGTTTAGATAAATAAAATAAATTTGCTAGAAAAGCTCAGCCAATTATTTGACTTGAATCTAATAGAAAATAGAAGTAAAGTAGACAGAGATGGAAGTTCATAGAATCATCAAGTCTTGAAAAAAAAAATCACCCCTGAGCAATGCATGTGACTTTCTCCTTGTGTCATCCCATTGATATTATATGTAACACATTTTTTTCCGAAGTGTTTTTTGTTTTGTTTTATTTGTATGTATTTACGTAAACAGTTTGTTTACAGCTAATTTACATGAAAATCGTGATTCAAGACTTGGAATAGGAACAAATACAACACATTGTTACACTGTAGAACCCAAAAAGTTAAGGTAACTCAAGCCATTTAGGGTAACCGATTGCAACAAACCATTTAAGTTCTAAACTAATCCTATTGAGTACTGTGAATTTAATTCATTTGAGTAAATAAAGCAATTTGAGTACAGTAAAACCAGAAAAATGTAGAGAACTCAAACCAACTGAGTATTGTAAAACCCAAGGCAACTCAAATCGTCTATATGACTATAATCTATATGAATACTGTGAACTTACTCCATTTAAGTTGAAGTAATGAGGTATTTAATGAACTCATTACCTTTAACACTGAGTTCAAAACACTTTTCAAATGAGTAGAATTAACTTTCAGTCAATTCTGAGTTAACTACACTCACTTCATTTGTTAAAGTTGACTGTTGGGTTTTACAGTGTATGCTTTAGGACAACAATTAATCTGTGCAGATTAATCTACTGAAAAAAAGAACCATTGTTTTGGATATCTTCAGTCATAGTCTGACCATTTGCTTCTGTGTTTGGAGTGGCGGTCCTTCTCTGTTTATGCTGGTTTGACTGCTTCATCCACAATTTTCTTATGCATGTCACTCTTCAGGCCCGGGGGGGGGGTTGAAAGACCCACCTCTCACTGACAGGTCCAGAATTTGTACCATTAGAGAGCTCATTTCTCCTATTTTGACTGCTATGCCATCATAAACAGTAAAAATGGCCCATCAAAAAAGACCAAGCAAAATCCATGGTGTGATTCAGTTACTCAGTTTTGGCCAATGTAAACTGTTATTTTTCAAGAGTCCAACATCCAGCTGTGCGAGAAAACATCTGACATAAGTGGTCATCTTTCACTACTGTATTGTTTTTAAATAGAGAAAACATTTGACAAGCAACTTTTATTCTAAATCTTAGACCTTATTCTTGAAAAAAAAAACATGACCAATACAAAAGTGTAAAGCACCAAAAGCGGCCCATATTAAAATCAATTTGAATACTGTTTGGCTATTGCTGTTATCCATGAATTTTCAAATGTACTTTTTTCAAGAGAGGCTGCAAAAATTGTTTTTATTATTATGTTCACATTTTTTATTATTCAAATGGACAAATTCTGACTGAGGAATGTGCTGGACAGTTTGTTATTTGCCTTATAAATTGCTATAGGCTACAGTTTTTCTTTTTTTAGGCTACAGCAACGTTTTTTTTTTTTTTTTTTGTATGATGTAATAAATTTGTATTTTAAAAATAAATATTTATCATATTTCTTTATTCTAAATATTTTTGGTACATCAAAAAGTGTGGTTTTGATGACCATCCGACAAGCTAATTCAGCTAAACATAGTGCTTAAAATGTCACCTAAATTCAGTATTTAAATCTCATAATTAAATAGAAAATGAGGCGAATAACTGCAAAAAGAACCACCCCTTTCAACAAGCTGGCTACAGGCCTGCTCTTACAGTTAGTTTACTACTAGTGAATACTATGATAAACAGAAATCCATGACAAACAGAAAGCCATGTCCTCTATATTCAATATTCAGTTTCATTTAGAAGTACATCAACATACTGAAATACAAGTCTCAGCAACTTTAGGTTCACAAATATTTTAGAAAACATACAGCACAAAACAGCTTTACATAATGGTTGTTTGATCATTGCAATTGTTTTTGATATCTTCGCAACAATTGTATCATGCTAATGTTTAGTTTTATCTTTTGAATAAGAAATTATTGCAAACATATCTTGCTTACAAATATTATGAACAGCAGCTATAATAATTCTCTTTCATTTACTTTCTGTTTCTACCCCTGGATGCACATTCTGAGGCATCCAGAGATTCTGCAGCTCAAGTTGATCAGCTCCAAAACCTGTGAGGAGATGATGAAACCTTATCCACAAGCCTGATCCGCTCTCCTCCCCACCACAATGCGCACACACATCACAGCATGAAAATCTCAAAACTCTGAAATTCAAATTCTGAGTCTGCTTCACGTAGGTGAGTGGGCTTGACAAACCACCTGCTGAAAACACACTTTTTCCACTCGTTATGCACCAAATGCTTTATTATAAACACTCTAAAACACAATGTTACAAAGATATAGAAGATATATATCACTGTTTTGATCTATAAATACATTGTATTTTTAAACTGCAGATTAATTATACAGTGCATCCGGAAAGTATTCATAGCGCTTCACTTTTTCCACATTTTTTATGTTACAGCCTTATTCCAAAATGGATTAAATTAATTTATTTCCTCAAAATTCTACACACAATACCCCATAATGACAATGTGAAAAAAACTTTTTTTGAAATTGTTGCAAACTTAATAAAAATAAAAAACCTGAAAAATCACATGTACAGAAGTATTCACAGCCTTTGCTCAATACTTTGTTGATGCAACTTTGGCAGCAATTACAACCTCAAGTCTTTTTGAATATGATGCCACAAGCTTGGCACTCCGGTCTTTGGGAATTTTTGCCTATTCCTCTTTGCAGTACCTCTCAAGCTCTATCAGGTTGGATAGGAAGCGACGGTGTACAGCCATTTTCAGATCTCTCCAGAGATGTTCAATATTTAGACCTGGGCTCTGGCTGGGCCACTCAAGGACATACACCGAGTTGTTATGAAGCCACTCCATTGATATTTTGGCGGTGTGATTTGGGTCATTGTCCTGCTGGGAGATGAACCGTCGCCCCAGTCTGAGGATGTCTCTGTACATTGCTGCATTCATTTTTCCCTCTATCCTGACTAGTCTTCCAGTTCCTGCTGCTGAAAAATATCCCCACAGCATGATGCTGCCACCACCATGCTTCACTGTAGGGAAAGTATTAACCTGGTTTTCTCCAAACGTAACGCCTAGCATTCACTCCAAAGAGTTCAATTTTAGTCTCAACATGCCAGAAAATTTTGTTTCTTATGGTCTGAGAGTCCTTCAGATGCCTTTTGGCAAATTCCAGGCGGGGAGTGGCTTCCGTCTGGCCACTCTACCATACAGGCCTGATTGGTGGATTGCTGCACAGATAGTTGTGCTTCTGTTAGGTTTTCCTCTCTCCACAGAAGAACGCTGGAGCTCAAACAGAGTGACCATTGGGTTATTGATCACCTCCCTGACTAAGGCCCTTCTCCCACGATCACTCAGCTTAGATGGCCGGCCAGCTCTAGGAAGAGTCCTGGTGGTTCCAAACATCTTCCACTTACGGATGATGTTCCACTGTGCTCATTGGATCTTTCAGAGCAGCAGACATTTTTCTGTAACCTTCCCCAGCCTTGTGACTCGAGAAAATCCTGTCGAAGGTCAAAATCCTGTCAAAGGTCTACAGACAATTTCTTGTCTTCATGCTTGGTTTGTGCTTTGACATGCACTGTCAACCCTGAGAGCTTATATACACAGGTGTATGCTTTTTCAAATCATGTCCAATCAACTGAATTTATCACAGGTGAACTCCATTTAAGCTGCTGAAACATCTCAAGAAGCATCAGTGGAAACAGAATGTACCTGAGCTCAATTTAGAGCTTCACGACAAAGGCTGTGAATACTTCTGTACAAGTGATTTTTCAGGTTTTTTATTATTAATAAATTTGCAACAATTTAAAAAAATCTTTTGTTCAGATTGTCATTATGGGGTATTTTGTGTAGAATTTTAAGGAAATAAATTAATTGAATCCATTTTGGAATAAGGCTGTAAAAAAAAAATGTGGAAAAAGTGAAGCGCTATGAATACTTTCTGGATGCACTGTATGTACTGTAATGTCCACTTTACTCACTTATCTTGACCTTTTCAGATTAAATTTTTTATTATATTGTAATATCATGCACCTTTTGTAAAGCTGCTTTGAAACAATAAATATTGTGATAAGCTTTATACAAATACACTTAAAAAAATGTAATAGAATTGACAGAATGTGATGTCAGACTTTTTAATACAACACTTTTTGTTACAATATTTGTGATTCAGATTTTTATAAATGGATGTGTGATTTATATTTGTTTCCAATGTCAAAAATAATGGGCTACTGTATGTGGGTTATCATGGGATATCAAAATAATGGGTTATGTGAGTTATCATATATATATAAAATAATGGTAATGTATTAAATCAAAGATTGTTACTCTTAAAGGCCAAGCACACCTATAAATATTTTACATAAACATTTTTACAAGTACATTTTTATAAGTATTTTACACATGTCATTTTAATGTTTATATGGATTAAATAAACCAAAATAGGAGACGCAGTGGCTCAGTGGTCAGCACTGTTGCCCCACAACAAGAAGGTCAATGGTTTCCCCACAGTCCAAAGACATGTGCTATAGGTGAATTGAATAAACTAAACTGGCCGTAGTGTATGTGTGTGAATGAGTGTGTATGGATGTTTCTTAGTAGGTTGCAGCTGGAAGTGCATCCGCTGTGTAAAACATATGCTGAATAAGTTGGCGGTTCATTCCGCTGTGGCAACCCCTGATGAATAAAGGGACTAAGCCAAAGGAAAATGAATGAATGAAGGAAGGAAGGAAGGAAGGAAGGAAGGAAGGAAGGAAGGAACTAAAATACCAGCAAAATTTAATTTAAGGAAATCCCTAAGAACTCCCCAGTTATCAAGCTATCTATCTCAGGCTATCTAGGCACTGGCATTTTGTTTTGTTTATACAGATTGTCCAACCTTCCTAATATATGTTTACATGAAGAAAAAAATTGTTCTGACACTTGAGTTGCTTCTCAACTCAGAGGCTGTATCTTTTGAAGGACACTGTCCACAATGGCGAACTCAACACTGTGAATGGGATGGTCAAGCCTATAAAGAATTGATCTTGTCACCTAGCGACTGTGGCAGCTGCCATTGACAACCAGCAGTAGAGCTTTGTACAAGTGTATGTATGCCTTAACAAACTTTAACCTCTATCTGATAGTAAGGTGTCAAAATCTTAAAGTGTTTTTTTTTTTTTTTAGTATTTGCTTCATTAAACGTCTAAGTAAACTGAATGATAATACTTATAATTAAAAATGTAACCCAGAATTTTCTTCTTAAACCTTCCATTATCCTCTGTGCACAAGTATGGGCCTTGAAAGATTTATCCAGGGCTGGACTTGGCCATGGCATTTATGGACTAGTTGTCCCATTACCACTTGTTACCATAGAACTTCTATTCACAATACCAATGAAACGTTTTTAAACAGTAAACATATGTTCAAATATAATGCAGTTATTTTAAATAGCAAAAAAATATTTCCAATCAAAGTTGCAGGGAAGAATTTACCTTTCATTAACAAGTGTTTACATATTCTACACACACAGCACACACACACACACATTAGGTTAGTTGCCTGCCACTGTTTCAAGTCTTTATCGCAAAAGCACCTACCAATTTAACTGCTCTTTACTTCTCCCATTTTTAATAATGCTGCTGTGGAAAATGATGGAAAATCAGGCAAGGAGGAAGTTGGAGTGAATAAACTATCATATGGCAGAGCATTGTGATTGGGTGGTTTACATTGTCAATACAGAAGGCAAACCAATGGGCCAATGTTTACTATCCTTGCGTAATGGTCATTGGCAAAAATGAAAAAAAAAATTTTTGTTGTCCTCTTAAGTGTGTCAGCCCACCAGGAAAATGTCAAGTATGTCCAATTACTAATCCAGTACTGGATTTATCTGGTTGTTTTGCACAGAAACAATTGATGCCTTTTGAGACCACATTTGAAGAAGTCTTTGAATTGGAACAGCCTCATTTTGACGCAGCTTTTGAAAACACTGAATTCTTACCAGCTGCATTTCTGTAGTTTATTGTGTGTCCTCATTTTATGTTGTGTGACAATGGCCAGCATAATATGCATCACTATAATATGTCAAATAAATAAATAAATAAGTGATTTCAAGGAGACTTGACCATGTAATGTAATGTGCATATTTATATAGCACATTTATAGTGCATGGCCATACACCCAAAGCACTTCATAATCATAAGTCTCTCCACTCCACCACCAGTGTGCAGAATCCACTTGGATGATGCGATGGCAGCCACAGAACAATGGTGCCAGTGCCATGGAGTGAAGAGGCAGTGATTGAGCCAATTTGGTGGATGGGGATGATTTGGAAGCCATGATGGATAAGGGCCAATGGAGGAACTTTCAATCAGGACACAGGGGCTACACCCCTACTCTTTACGAGAAGTGCCATGGGATTTTTTTTTATTACCACAGAGTCAGGACCTCAGTTTAACGTCTCATTCAAAAGACGGCGCTCACTGACAGTATAGTGTCGGCTTCACTTAACTGGGGCATTAGGACCCACACAGACCACAGGTTGAACGCCCCCTGCTGGCCTTACTAACACCACTTCTAACAGCAACCTAGATTTCCCATGTGGTCTTCCATCCAGGTACTAACCAGACTCAGCCCTGCTTAGCTTGAGTAACCAGTCTTGGGCTGCAGGGTGATGTGGCTGTGGCCATATATGGAAGGTGATCAGGGCCAAATGCAAATTTAGGTCAGTTTGACAGTGTAGAAGGGATAGCTAATTTACTTACTCACAGATCATCTGAGATGTTGGTGACTTTTTTTCTTCAGTAGAACATTAAAGACTTTGAGTTAAATACGTGGTCCTAAAGGCAGTGAATGGTAATACACTGTAGGTTTTTTTCGGGCTAGAAAATAAACACACACAAATGAGTCTAAAAAGATAGCCGTGGCTTCTGATGACACACTGTGGTCTTAATAAGTGAAAGGATTGATCTGTGAAAGAAATTGAACATTATTTACAATATTAGTAGCTTTCCACAGCCTGGTCAAACAATTCTTGGTGTACAGTTGAAGTCAGAATTATTAGCCCCCTTTGAATTTTTTTTTCTTTTTTAAATTTTTCCCAAATGATATTTAACAGATTCAGGAAATTTTCACAGTATGTCTGATAATATTTGTCTTATTTGTTTTATTTCGGCTAAAATAAAAGCAGTTTTTTATTTTTTTAAATCACCATTTTAAGGACAAAACTATTAGCCCCTTTAAGCTAATGTTTTTTTTCAATAGTCTCCAGAACAAACCATCGTTGTACAATAACTTGCCTAATTACCCTAACCTGCCTAGTTAACCTAATTAACCTAGTTATGCCTTTAAATGTCATTTTTTGCTGTATAAAAGTGTCCTCAAAAAATCTAGTAAAATATTATTTACTGTCATCATGGTAAAGATAAAATAAATCAGTTATTAGAAATGAGTTACTAAAACTATTATGTTTAGAAATGTGTTGAAAAAAATCTTCTCTTCGTTAAACAGAAATTGTGGAAAAAAATAAACAGGGGGGCGAATAATTCAGGGGTGCTAATACTTCTGACTTCAACTGTACCGTATATTTACAATTCCTCTGCTTCTGAACTGATTTATACAGAACTGCTAAATTTATGCACAGCATTTTAGGCAAGTATATTTTTGCTAAAATGAAATGTAATCCCTTACTTTAGTTCTTTATTGGAAAAGTCATTTATTTACAGTAACGAGTTACTTTGTAACTCATTACACCCAACACTGTTCACTAGTCTGCATTTGATATATGAGAGCAAAAACTTTGCAAATGCTTGATGTAATGTCAGGATGTACTGAAATCTGGTGTCTAATCAGTGTTTTTTTACCCTGAATATTTTAGAAAATGGGTCAAAATGGAGAACTTAATTAAAGCTCAAATAGCCATTGTGATCCAGGCCTGCTAAAACACATCTTTCACATAACAAAACATCTGTTCAGTGAGAGAACGAACTCCTTTTGCAGCCTTTTAATAGTTCTTCGTGTCTCAACACCTCGGGTCTGATTGTCACTTTCCCTCAAAGAACAAATTAAACTTGAGTTAAAACTGCAGCTCCATTTGATGCCTGCCAGAAATGTTCACTTAAAGTGCTGGAGCTATGAATTATGAACTGTGAAATGACAAAATCCAAAAGAAAGATTTCAAAGTAATGTTATTTTAGTTTTTTTTTTTAATAATAACTCTTAAGTTTTTAAAAAATGGTTTTGGATCACTGGGTAGTTGTGATTCATTAAATAGGGTGAAAGTCTTTGTTGTATTATAGAAGCGCTATAGCTCATATGTCCTGCAGCACTGAAATGGTGTCTAATTATAGATTAAAATGTATTATTAAGATATGGCGACTTTCTTATTAAGTGCTGCTGTGGTGCAGTCGTTCCCGCAACACGGTCACCAATAACTCATATTTAAAAGATGTTTTAATATATTACTGCTTGTGAATTACATGATGATGATGATGAGTAAAACTGCTGATCAGCAAGTGCTAATATTTAGTAAAAAGTATACAAAGAGATGTATTTATTTAATTTAATTACACTATTATGTAATAAAGGGCAACATGGTGGCTCAGTGGTTAGCACTGTCACCTTACAGCAAAAAGGTTGCTGGTCCGAGTCCAGACTGGGTCAGTTGGCATTTCTGTGTGGAGTTTGCATATTCTCTCCGTGTTGGCGTGGGTTTCCTCCGGGTGCTCCACATCCAAAGACATGAGCTATAGGGAAATTGAATAAACTAAATTGGCCGTAGTGTATGTGTGTGAATGAGGGTGTATGGATGTTTCCCAGTACTGGGTTGCAGCTGGAAGGGCATCCGCTGCGTAAAAAACATATGCTGGATAAGTTGGCGGTTAAATCCGCTGTGGTGACCCCTGATGAATAAAACGACTAACCCAAAGGAAAATGAATTAATTAATTAATTATGTCATAAAAAAAAAATAAAGCCCTAAAACCTAGATGGATTTTTTTTCTGGAATGCTCCAGATATTTTATGTTGCTCCCTTTTCGGGTTTGTTAATAAACTTAGGGAATTAGATTTGAAAATCGTAACATTTATGGTGGTAATTTTCTCAACATTTCTGGATATTGATGAGAATTAATTATTCATTTATTCATTTATTTTCCTTCGGCTTAGTATCTATTTCAGAGGTTGCTACAGCGGAATAAATCACCAACTATTCTGGCATATGTTTTTATGCAGCGGATGCCCTTTCAGCCACAACCCAGTATTGGGAAACATCCATACACACTCGCATTCACACACACACACACACACACATACACACACACACACACAAACAATCATAAACTACGGCCAATTTAGTTAATCCAATTCACCTAAAGCGCATATCTTTGGACTGTGGGGGGAACTGGAGCACCTGAAAGAAACCCACACAAACACAAGGAGAACATGCAAAGTTGAACCAGCGACCTTCTTTCTATGAGGTGACAGTGCTAATCAGTGAGCCACCGTGCTAAATTCATTATATTTTATTATTATTATTATTATTATTTCCATGAATTATACCATTCAAGTGGTTTTAGGAAGATTTATCCCTCTGCTTCCGAGAGAAAACTGGTAATAGATGTGGCTTAATCAAAAAGTATATCTGTTAAGTTTATTCATTCATTCATTCATTTTCTTGTCGGCTTTGTCCCTTGCGGGGTCGCCACAGCGGAATGAACCGCCAACTTATCCAGCACGATTTTACGCAGCGGATGCCCTGCCAGCCGCAACCCAACTCTGGGAACTTCCACACACACTCATTCACACTCATACACTATGGACAATTTTAGCTTACCCAATTCACCTGTACTGCATGTCTTTGGACTGTGGGGGAAACCGGAGCACCCGGAGGAAACCCACGCAAACGCAGGGAGAACATGCAAACTCCACACAGAAACGCCAACTGACCCAGCCCAGCCGAGGTTCGAACCTGCGACCCAGCGACGTTCTTAATAAAGGGACTAAGCTGATAAGAAAACGAATGAATGAATGAAATGAGTTATTAAAAAGTGTTTGAAAAAAATGGCTATAGTGTACGAGTGTAAATGTGAGTGTGTATGGGTGTTTTTCATTACTGGGTTGCAGCTAGAAGGGCATCTGTTGCATAAAACATATGCTGGAATAGTTGGTGGTTCATTCCGCTGTGGTGACCCCTGATAAATAAGGGACTAAGCCAAAGGAAAACAAATAAACGAATGAATGAAAAAAATCTTGCCATTAAACAACACTTGGAAAATATTTAATTATGAATTTCTTTTAAAATATTTGGGCTGATAATTTTAACTGTATATAAATGTATACAGTCATAAAAATATACAGTATATGATTATATGTCTTTTTGTTGTAGTTTAAAAATCGATTTATGAAGTACTAAAGTGTTGGTTTGGACTAAATTAAAATTTGAGATTTCCTTCATGTCGCTTTTAGATTCGTCAAGCAACAAACATGAAGTTATTCATAGCAGAGTTTCTGAAGCACATGGAGAAACGTTAGACCGAATGTACTTTGTAGGTCATCAGATGAAGTGAAAGCTCTACTCATGTTAAAACCGCCGCTTCTATTTTGACAGCAGCCCTTTTAACCCCTCCAGCACTGCATGTATAAGATCACTGTCCTCTTCAATCCTCCTCCTTCAGGCTTTTGAGTGTCTGTTTCACTAAAGATTGAATCTAAGACTCCCAGATCAGGTCAGTTTACTTTTGTGTGTTTGTGACGAGCACGCACAGTAGAAACAGCATCAAGCGCAGATTTGTTAGAAACCTTATATAAGAATGTATGGCTGATTAACTAACAAATAACAGTACTGTAATGTTATCTTCCTGTCAGATCTAAAACACACAGTGACAGCAGCGAAGAAAAGTGTCACCAAGGCTGACAGCTTGCGTTTGTATGTTACTTCTCTCTCTTTCTCTTTTTTTTTTTTGCATGTACAGTATGTCTTTATGCAACACTGTCATAAAACACATAAAAAGCGACATGCAGTTATCATTACTACAGTTACTAATGGCATCAATGGCTTAAAGGGATTTACCCACTTAAAGGAATAGCTCACATTTAAAAATTAAAATGATCCCATAATTAACTAATAATAGCTAATCCATACGATGTCAGGGGGTCTAATGAAGCATGATCGATTCACTTTAGTAAAAAACAGTATCACACATTTTTTAATTACTGTGGCTGAATGTACATTATACGCAACTGACGTATCGCACGTATGACATATGACTTTAAAGGGGTCATATTTTGCCCTTTTTTACAAGATGTAAAATATGCCTCAGATGTCCCTAGAGTGTGTATGTGAAGTTTCAGCTCACAATAAAACACAAATAATATTTTATACCTCTTTAAATCTGACCCTATTAGGCTTCTAATTGATCTAATTTTAGTGACTGTCACTTTAAATTCAAATGAGATTGTGCTCTTTTCAAAAGAGGGCGGAGCTACACTTGCCTATGTGTCAACATAGTGGCAGATTCAAAAACAAGACTAAGGTCCTATGCGAATAAGGGAGAAATCATCAGTAATGGGTGGGATTTTCCTCCTCTGATGACACATATACAATGGGAGAATGTTAATCAAAGTGTTTCTGCAAACTGTTTTTATCAAGTGTGATTAAAAAAAATAAGATCATACCATTCGAAGCTGATTATAATCACAGACAGTTGTCACACAACTGTGTTTAAACCCCTTCTAAAGGTTTTTTTATCATAGTTTCCTTTCAGACAGGTAGACAAACGTACGCACCGTTTAACTGAGTGAGATACAGTACTGTATAATGTTATGCAGTAACGCCAAGCCAACTAGTTTTCTTGTTAGTCATCATCTTCTGTGGTAAACAAACTGTGGTATGTGGTTCCCGTGAGGCGTGTATATTCATGAAGCTTCCTTAACAAATTCATCATACATCACACAGTAGGTCGTACATGTCAGTCATGCCTAACATGCATTTGGTCGCCACCAAAACTTAGTAATTTAAAATTAAACTTAAAAATTTGTTCATTCATTTTCCTTTGTCCCTTTATTACTCTCGGGTCGCCACAGCGAAATGAACTGCCAACGTATCCAGCGTATGTTTTACAAAGCGGATGCCCTTCCAGCTGCAACCCAGAACTGGGAAATACCCATACACTCTCATTCACTACGGCCAATTTAGTTTATTCAATTCACCTATAGCGCATGTCTTTGGACTGTGGGGGAAACCGGAGCACCCGGAGTAAACCCACACCAACACGGGGAGAACATGCAAACTCCTCACAGAAATGCCAACTGACCCAGCCAGGACTCGAACCAGTGACCTTCTTGCTGTGAGGCGACAGTGCTAACCACTGAGCCACCATGTTGCCACTAACTTAAAAATTTGAAATTGGAAATATTTATGATATACGGAAACACATCGATCCACTTCATATGACATGAGTTGCATTTGTAATCGTCCACTACTCGTGTATGTACTACATTTGAATTTGAATTTACTACATGACCATTAAAAAAGCAAGTTCTATATCAGGGGTGCCCAAACTTTTTCTTATAAAGGGCCAAAAACCAAATTTGATTTAGGACTGTGGGCCAAGTTAAGTATACCAAACTGTATTACTTTAAATTTGCAATATAGTTTCCTAATTTATTTGCTTATATTTAAAAACAACTAGATAACGTTGCTTTAAAACATATTAATTAATGATGCTGTACATTTTTTTTTACATTTTATAATGAACTTATTATAGTAAAAACATAAACAATCCCATTTATAACACAATGGAGTTCAGTGCTGAATACATTAGTCAAGCCGCTCCTGCCTTTGCCTTGATTTGCACAATTTGTGCATTGTCTACTGTCAGTATTTACATTTTAAAACTCTGATTCATTTACAACATTTAATTGAAACATTAATTTTTTGTAGCTCTTCAATTAAACAAAGAAACTAAAGGTAATGTTAAATTTGAAATTACGATCTCTGTCAAAGGCATTTGCCCCAAACCAACTCCCCCATATTCTTCCGCTCTTTTCAGATGGGATGGTGGGCCATACCAAAAGTTACCATGGGCCAACTTTGGCCCGCGAGCCCTACTTTGGGCACCTCTGTTCTATATAGTATGAATGGAATTCGACGTACTACATCAGTCAATTGTTATTATAACGTCACCTACCCGAGTCAGTTACATCGCTTAACTCTTATTAATGAATTCTCTCACGTGGCATCATGGGATAGCGTAGCGTCTGTCAGATGCACACATCAAAATCTGAAGTAGTACTGTGGGTCATCTACTTCTCGCATTTTTTTCAAATACTACGAATTCGGACATTTATACTGTTTTTAACATACTATATATATATATATATTATAGGTGGGCATAGATTATTTTTTTTACCTAGAATAATCTAGATTAATCTTGGAATTAATCTAGATTAATCTAGGTTAAAGTGGCTCATTTGAATTCTTCCGAAGGCATTCAGAATATGTGTGCAACCCGACTAATAAGTCTTTGGGAACGGGTTTCTCAAGCCAGGTGGCGCATTAGACCAGGGGCTCATCTGGGGTTTCCAAACTGCATCCCAAACTGCTTGAGAAACTGTTCTACTATGATAATTGGTGATGAAAATAAATG
This sequence comes from Danio kyathit, assembly GCA_903798195.1. Classification (NCBI taxonomy): domain Eukaryota; kingdom Metazoa; phylum Chordata; class Actinopteri; order Cypriniformes; family Danionidae; genus Danio; species Danio kyathit. Next base: position 21,542,523 of record LR812519.1, on the reverse strand, counting down.
ATGTTCAATGTGTTTAACTAACTGTTTATTCAGGTAAACATGGATTTTAAACTGTAGGCCTACATAAGCTTGAAACAGCGATTTTTGAACAGAAATTGAATTAAGACGTGTGGAGTATGCATATATTAGTGGCATTATTGAAGTAAACACCGAGGTCTTTAGGACCTTTCGCCATATTTTCCAACAAGATCCGCACGCGGCTGTCAGTAAAGGACTGCACACACAAATACACACACACATCACGAAATCTTTTCCATTTTCTTTCCATTTGGCGTGAGTTATTAAATTCCATAACACTCTCACCAGTCCTTACTCCTTATTTGCGTCTAATACCCCAGTTTGTCAATTGGCGTTTCTGTGTGGAGTTTGCATGTTCTCCCTGCGTTTGCGTGGGTTTCCTCCGGATGCTCCGGTTTCCCCCACAGTCCAAAGACATGCAGTACAGGTGAATTGGGTAAGCTAAATTGTCCATAGTGTATGAGTGTGAATGTGTGTGTGTGTGTGGAAGTTCCCAGAGATGGGTTGCGGCTGGAAGGGCATCCACTGTGTAAAATCGTGCTGGATAAGTTGGCGGTTCATTCCGCTGTGGCGACCCCGCAAGGGACAAAGCCGACAAGAAAATGAATGAATGACCCCAGTTTGTCACATGGGCATGAATGAAATGTTCGTGAGTTAAAGTGAAACTGCCGAACTGCAGTTAGAGTCAGGCATCCTGCTGATTTGATTCAAAAGGGCACTCTTTTGTCAGATGGCTCACTGGTCAGGTATACATCCGCGCTAAAATATCAAGTGAAATATCAAAGTCATCATAGATTTTTCTTCTTTCTCTCCTCTTTTCTTTTTGTTACTTTGTTTACAGATGTTATGCTAAAATGTGAATATCTTATTGTAAGATTTGTTATGCATTTGACTGGAAATGTTCAGCAAATAGAAAAAAAAAAAAAAAAACTTTGAGAATAGATTAACGCCGATATTTTTTTATCGCGCGACAGGAGTCTCGCGTTAACGCAGCACGTTAACACTGATATACATGTATATATAGGGAAAAATACAATTTTGGACTGAGCCATGTGTTAACTGCCTGGTGGCCTATGGGTTAATTTGATGACGTATTTATGTGCTTTTGGAAGCTTTTGAAAATCCACTATCCAACACCATTAATATACAGCATGCAGAACCAGGAATTTAAACAAATTCTAACTGTAGTAAATTATGAACTAATTTTCATTTTTGGGTGAACTATTCCCTTAAAGTAGTTAATTTTGGGTCAATCTAAACCCTGCATAAATAAAATCTTAGGTTATCTTTCTTCTCATTTCACACTGCTGAAAATGTACCTGCTGTTAGCCATTAATCTTGAATATTTATACACTGACATTTTGTGCTGTACATTTCTAAACCCTGGATTAATATTCTAATTTGCATATTTGCTTTGTCAGTGTCATTGATTGGACGAATGCGGCATGTGGCCTGTTTAAAGACACAGTTCACCCAGTAATGAAGATTTGCTGTTAATTTACTCACCTTCAGGCCTTCCACATGTAGGTCACTTATTTCTTCGGTAGAAGAATATATTTGGCTGAAACTGTGGTTCTTGGTGATTCACACAAAGCAATTCAACAGCTACCAAAATAACACATACAGGCAGAACTAAATTAAATAATCATATGAAGTGAAACAATCAGTCTTAAAACATTCATACCTTATCAACACCCATACCAATCAGTCTTAAAACATTCATAAACCAGCCTCTGATTTATCAAGGGCCGCCATGGTGGAATGAACCACCAATTACTCAGGCATTTGTTTTACGTGGCGAAGGCCTTCCAGCCGTAATCCAGTACTGGGAAACACCCATACACTCTTTAATTCACACACATTTACACACATTCATACACTATGGCCAATTTTGTTTACCCAATTCACCTACACCACTTGTCTTTGGACTGCGGATGAAACCAGAGCACCTGAAAGAATAATATTTCAATGTAAGTCTTTAGTAAATCACAGGAGTTTTCAGTGTCAAAAAATGATTTGCGCTGACACAAGCTGTTAGTAAGTATGACCCTTTGTCTCTGCTGTAAATCATGAGTTTGGAAATATTTTTGTATTTGAGAGAAAAAGATGGACAAGCAAACAAAAGCCATGTCATAGGTTACTGAAATACTCTGTAAATATGATGAAATTGTCAGTGCATGTGAAAAAAAAAACATGGAATTGAACGTCTTCTCTGTTTTGAGTTAAGTTTTGTATCTTTATTTATATATTTTTACTTGTCTAGAAATACCTACAGTACCTACTTTAACTTTTGTATTTGCACATTTTACACAATAAATGTTATTATTATTATTCTTTTGTATTCTTAATATTATCTTTTTATGATTGGCATGTGTACCATGAGACACAATCACATTTTATATAAACACATATTATATTTTATATGAAAAAGTTTCAGCTAAAAAAATCTTCTTTAAAGTTTATCAGCAAGACAAAAAGTCATCTACATATTAGATGGTCTGAGGGTGACTAAGGCCCAATCCTAATTCTACCCCTTAGCCCTTCCCTTTACCCCTTACCCTAATTTTGTGCATTCAAGTGAAGAGGTACGGGTTGCCAATTCTTTTTAACTTGAAGGCGGGTTAAGGGGAAGGGTTAGATACCGCTTGAAACAAAGATTTTTTTATGACCACACTTGAAATTAAGGGGTAAGAAAATTTCCCAGAATACACCAGTCACAAAGGCAGCATGACTGCACACAGAAGTAAAGAGATGCACAAATTAGTGTTTATGTCATTATTACGAATTTCTACAACAAACAAGCGCATGTTTTAATACATTCATAATGGTGTTCGTGTTTTACCGTCATGCTTTAAAAAAAAAACGCTAAAATAAAAACCGCTAAATTTTGCTATCTATAATCTCTGCCTGATTTCACGAGGAAATGTAAGTATTTTATATTTTGTCAGTTTAGTGGCTAATTCGTAAGAGTTCAGTCGTACGAAAAAGTACGATTTTAAAAAAGAGGCGTGGCACCTAACCCCACCCCTAACCCCAACCGTCATTGGGTGATGAGCAAATCGTACTAATTTGTACTAATTAGATTGTACGAATTCATACGAATTAAATCAAAAAGTTACAAATTGCTGTGAGATTGCGTTGATAATCCATAATAATAACTCCTGTATAGCAGTCCCACAACATTCTGACACGCGATACCAAAAAAATAACGCAACTGGAATAACTACAGCAGTCGCGATCGTCGATCTCATATGAAGCAAGAGATCATGATGACATGATGGCGTGTGCAGGTGTTGTAGTGGTGTTCAATTTCTTAGGGGTAAATTTTGAAGCCCTTCCCCTTCACACTCTGTTCAAGAGCCAAGGGGAAGCGGAAGGGGCATAAAAATAGAATTGGGATTGGGTCTAAATGAACAGCAAATTTTCATTTTTACATGAAAGTGTTTTCAGCTTAATTTGTCATAAAATCTTGTCAATAAGAGCCTAAAAATGCACAATTTTAAGTTAAGGGAGAGCGCGGATGAAAGTAACATGGGACGAAAGTAATAAAGTGATTTTCTCAAAGCCCTGAAAGCATTTGCTTTCCGGGCTATAATAGCACATTCTGCAGGCAACCCTTGATGGAGCTGCCAAATATCACCTGATTTTAGGATCGTGTACTGCAGTTAGCTCCAAATTTTTGTTTTTAAAGGGGTGGTCCACTACGATATCATATTTTAACCTTGATGTAAATTTGATGTGTAATGTAGCTGTGTGAACATAAACAACATCTCTGAATGTAATATGCTCAAAGTTCAAACATTGGCTTTTACAGAGTTAGCTTAGCAAAGCCTACAGCGAACATAGTTTGGGGACTACAAAAAAAATACATCCGGGTTAATGATGTCATAAACCCTTCAGGTTATGCACATACACCCCACACAGTGAAGGGGCGTGGCCAGAGGCGCTGTAATGTTATAACAGAGAGGCTTCCTGGTGATGTGGAACTGATCTGCGAATCACAGCACATTATGTTAGCTGACCAATCAGAGCCTCTTGAGGGCAGGTTTTCTGAGGAACTAGTATATATGACAGTCATTTTCATGTTAGCTGACTAGCTGTATATAATCAAAGTAGGATATATGAAAAATGACAAATGAAGCATGAGCACACATTGCTTTGCACCCCATATACACAAGCAAGCCTTAAAAATACACTCTGGACCACCCCTTTGGGTGCAAAAAGTAAATCATTGTAGAGTTTTTTATCACAAGTTGTGTTTCTCTTTTCATGTGTTACACTAATGATCAATTTACAGGTTATTTAGTGCAATAACACATATTTAAGTTTTGAGTTTTTTAATTTAAAAGTAAATCAGGTTTAAATGGCAAGAGTTCCTGTGGGGATGAAAGTAACACTGTTATTTATGTCCCACTGCTAATAGACACCTTTTCAATTCCACATTAGAGTTTTCACTGTTTTGATTCACATGTTTTATAAAATGAATGCATATTGCCAATAATAATAAAAAAATATTCAAAAATTGTGGATTGCTTCTGAAACATTTGATTGAACTGGAATACAAAATGAAAATGACGTTTAATATGTTTTGTAAAAATAAAGAACAAAATATGTTTGAAGTTAACATTAATAAGGTCATAGTCAGATATAATTAAAATAAACAAGATTAAGCCAGTAAATCTAGCAAATATTGTTCTGTTACTTGTGTCCTTTCTGACGGGGTAAAAAGTAACAATGTGCGATTTGTTTAAAGTGAAATTATTCATTATTAAATATGAAATTATTATATAAGTTGTTTAATATTTGTTCAAAATACCACTTGATATTAATAGACCACTTTAATGAGTTAGTAACCACAGAAACAATATATTTCTGTCTAAAATATTATCTTTTAAAAATAGGTTTTTATTAAAAAAAATGGTACTTTCGTTCCCGCTCTCCTCTACACTGACTAAAATAACGGAATAAAATGAGTGTTTTTATTGGTTTAAGAAAATAATAATAATAATGAAACACCATAAACAAAAACTAAATAATAAATAAAGGCTTCAGATATCTAAAGATATAAATATATTTATTCTAGATGATGTATTGTTTTAAATATCAGGATTTCTGATAATCTATTTCCATACCAAGCTGTTAAAGAATTAAGGGCAAGAATGACATGATGCAATTAGCGTTTGTGCCCCGCACCCACCCACACACACACACACCCTCGCACACACACACAAACTCAGCATGGCATCGGCAGCAGCTGGCACAAGCAAGGAAGAAATCATCTGTTCCTCGACTGACCGACATCGACATTGTCTCTGTTTGACTACTCTGTTGTTGAGCTGCAAGAATGTCTGATATCTACTCACGTGGAAACAGAATTGAATGCCGAGGGGGGAAATAAACTTCACGCCAAATTCAAATTAAGGTCAAGCAATTTTATTTATGTTGTTTTTATAGGTTTGCATGTGTGCTTCTTGTTCTGAACCGCAGTTTCTTTTAATATTCCTCACAGTCAATAGTGGCCCACAGCAAGGCCACATGGCTCACGTTTTTGTATACAGACGAAAATATATGAATTAATTTAAAATACATCAATAAAAAACAGTTTTTTTTCATCTGGAGTTTTTATTTGCACAAGTTTTACATTGTGACCCTCAAAGTCATCCCTTTCCTCCAATCTCAGAGATACAGTCTCCAGAGGTTTTGGGGTATCACAATGAAAAATGGACTCTCGGCTTTTGTAGTCTTTCCTTTTAGTCATGGAGTGCTGGTAGATTAAAGCTGAATTTTAAAATCAGAGAGAGGATTTCGTGCATGCTTTTGCTTTATACAGTGTCCCATATAGAAATCTGATGTATGGTAATAAATGCAAATCACACATCTAACGAACAAGTTCATGTTTGGAGTTTACAGATATAGAAATATATGTCATTAATGTACATATATATTTTAAAATATGTTAAATATACATGCAAACACATATACACATATTAGCATTATTTATGTTTGGGTGTGGCAACCCAGTGGCGCAGTAGGTAGTGCTGTTGCCTCACAGCAAGAACGTCGCTGGGTCGCAGGTTCGAACCTCGGCTGGGCTGGGTCAGTTGGCGTTTCTGTGTGGAGTTTGCATGTTCTCCCTGGGTTCGCGTGGGTTTCCTCCGGGTGCTCCGGTTTCCCCCACAGTCCAAAGACATGCAGTACAGGTGAATTGGGTAAGCTAAATTGTCCATAGTGTATGAGTGTGAATGTGTGTGTGGAAGTTCCCAGAGATGGGTTGCGGCTGGAAGGGCATCCGCTGCGTAAAATCGTGCTGGATAAGTTGGCGGTTCATTCCGCTGTGGCGACCCCGCAAGGGACAAAGCCGACAAGAAAATGAAATGAAATGAAATGTTTGGGTGTGTGACTATATTTACAGTATATAAAGTTGACATGAAGTCAGAATTATTAGCCCCCCTTCGATTTTTTTATTTATTTTTTTTAAATATTTCCCAAATTATGTTTAACAGCAAGGACATTTCTTCTTTCTTCTGGAAAAAAGTCTTATTCGTTTATTTCGGCTAGAATAAAAGCAGTTATTAATTTCTTAAAAAACAATTTAAGGTCAAAATTATTAGCCCTTTTAAGCTTTATATTTTTTGATAGTCTACAGAATAAACCATCATTATTCAATAACTTGCCTAATTAGCCTAATCTGCCTAATTACCCTAATTAACCTAGTTAAGCCTTTAAATGTCACTTTAAACTGTATAGAAGTGTCTTGAAAAATCTCTAGTAAAATATTATTTACTGTCATCATGGCAAAGATAAAATAAATCAGTTATCAGAAATGAGTTATTAAAACTATTATGATTAAAAATGTGTTGTAAAAATCTTCTCTCCGTTAAACAGAAATTGAGGAAAAAAATAAACAGGGGGCTTAGTAATTCAGGGGGGCTAATAATTCAACTGTATGTCTTTATGAGTTGGTCATTGAATTAATCATTGAACCAATTCATTCTTAAAGTATGTTTTATTGTTTCATTTTATTTATTGTGATTTTTTTAAGAACTAAAATGTGCCTTTAGATGTGGTAACTATGCGGTAAATATACTTAATTTAGTATTGACAATTAGCTAAAATAAGTTATAATAATAAGTTTTATTTGTTTTTCTATTTTACTGCAGTAACATTAATTTTATTAAATTTTTATTAGCTAATTAATTTCACTTAATGATAATAGCTCTGTTTGCAGCTTCCAAATTATTAATATTGCCTTTACAGAGGAAATTGTGGGGATTGTTTTGCTGATTGTCTAAATGTCTTGTTATCACCCACACATTATTTGCCCTTTTAATTCAACTACAAACAGGGTTACTGCAATAACCTTCTATTAACTCTATAATCCACTTTGCTCTGTCAGACTAGTGTTTCTGCAATATGTGGAATGGATTTTGTCTTGGATTTAGGGGGTTAAGACAATACTTTAGAAACTCCATGAGCGCAACCTAGTGGTCATAAGGAGAGGTTTTGGCTTTTTGCCATTAATAATATTAGACCCAGAAACAAACACACACATTACACAGAACACACACAAACATATCTTCCTAATCATTTAAAAACAGCAACAATAGTGAATATGTTCCTCACATACATGTTCCTTATCTTTAATACAACATTTATGATTTGCCAAACACAATTAGAGACACTCAGTCAGTTCACAAAAAAAATAATAGAAGACATGCACTTGGTTTATAGCAGTCACATAAAGGAAATATAAAAAGATGGAGAGGAACAAGCTTATGCTATATTTTTAAAGAATTTCTGCAGATTTTACATTGGCAAGCCCATACTGCCCCCTGCAGGCCACTTGTAAAACTAAACAAATTGACGGTTCTGACCACCAAAATGAGTCTCGGAGACAAGAATGTGAACAATGAATAGTTAAAACTATTTTGTCTCCTTTGAGATGTGTATTTACAGCATCATTTGAAAAGCATTACATAGTCAAAAGAAACCAGCTCTTTGAGCCTCGTACTGAGATGCAGTAAATGTGTGCAGTAAATTTCTCGTCCATCAGAGTCTACAGAAGAACTTTTCATCACTGTACATCAAGCTTTTGCAGACACTGCATGCATCTAACCACAAACTCACCACATAAGCATTTACACACACTACTCAGCCTCTGTCCTGTACTGTTCATGTATTATGCACACAAGCACCAAGCTGAATGGAAACATTTGCGGTTAATATTCTTCTGAACACCTTCCTCAACAATAATAAATACTACATTTACAAAATTACAAGCTATAATATATGCTATATTATAAGCTAAAAATGACAGCTGATAAGCTAAAAATTAGACAGGACACTGACCAAAACACATTAAAGAGAAAATTGATCATTTAAATATTTGATTAGATTTGATGTAAGCATTTGAAATTGTGAAATAATGTATGTTATACTGAGGAGGAGCAACTAAAATTAGAAAAACAAAATTTGCCAAATGTTGGCTAATGGTGAAACTGAGTCAGATAAATGATATGATCATCCAGTTTAAGAGAACTGCACTTTAGTTTAACACTTTAAACTAAACATCATTTCACACAGGAAACACACTTCAACATCCTGTTATTCAGACCCTTAAAGTGTGTGCGCAAAGACTTTACACTAAACCACTTTTAATACATGACAGAAAATATTATAATCTAATTTAAAAGGAAACAGACAGAAACATTACAGGCTACAGTTTGTCAGCTAATTAAATAATAACAATAATAATAATAATAAATAATAACTTTTTAATGTGAAAAAAAATTAATGAGTGAAAAGTGTAAATATGTTATCTTTAATCATTTAATCATTGTATATTAACAACACAATATCATTGCATGTTATGGTTATTTATTTAATTTTTTGCTTAATTTCTGATTTTTTGTAAAGTGTAAGAAGGCACCCAGGGGTGTAAAATAGATAAATACTAAACTGGTAATCTAACTTGATCGTTATTATTTGGGGATTTTTACTTTAATCCTCAACATTATATTTAACCTAAAAATTTGTTCTATTTTTACATTTATTTTTCTTCCACCTATAAATTCGTAAACGCACAATTAAAAATGAAGAAAATATTAAATTTTAAAAATCAGTTTCTCCTTAACTATAAGATTTATTGTTATGTGTTTGAGAAAAACTGCTGTTGATATTTCTTCCAAAAAATCTTTTTTACATAAAATAATTTAAAAAAAAAGGTACCATGCTATCAGATGTGTTTATATTAATTTTAGAAAAGTTGAGAGCTTCAGAAAAGTTGAGAAATCAATATTTTTGGAACATTCCTAATTTTCCATCACAACAAATTCTAATGTGTGTTTTTTTTTTCAGAATCAGAAAAGAATTGTTTTAATATTCTGACCAATCAACATTTTATTGTCTGAAAAAAATGGTCTAAATGAAAAAATATTTTTGCTCTGAAATTTGGAAAAGAAAGATATCAGATGTTAAAAGAATAAAACAAAAATAATTTCCATTTTATTCAAACCAATATCTAGCAAACCCAGAAAACTGAGAATAAATGGTATTATAATTATATATTTATTATTATATACTGACACTTCTATTATATAGTGATGCTGTCTTGCACTTGCACTGCATTTTAAAACTGCTGTTTTATGCATTTGATAGATGTTTTTGATCTTTGACATCATTTTTTTGTTTGCTTCCCCATTTAAATAAAAGCTTCGTATTTCTGTCTGACAAATTACTTTATATTTATTTTACTTTTTTATTAGAGATTGATAAAATTACCTCTCATGTTTTTATTTTGTTGGTGTACTTTTACGAATTGTATACCTACTGTGAGTTTTAAGTTCTATTCAAGTATATTTTTGCCACATTCTTGTACTTTTAATAGAGTAAAACTTTGTACTTTTACTTGAGAATTGTTTTAAGTAATTTTTACATCCCTGAATGCACTTCAGTTGTTGTTTTTTAACTCTATTCAGTTTCTGTTCTGACCTGAGCATATGTACTGAAGTCTGAACACGGCACTCGCTTTGTCTTGCGTTGTTTCTGTCTTCTGGTCTTCACATCTAAAGACGCATAGCACACCTCTTCATCTTCACCCTGGAATAAAAAGTATATTACATAATGTTTAGGTCTAAACTCTCTCTAAGCTGTTTTATTAACTGTTCTCTCCAACTGTGATTTTATATATTACCTGTTTAACATTATTTAGCAGGTATTTAACAAATATTTCAAGAATTCATGCTTAGCTGATGACTGATTAAAAAGCGAGTTTGGCATGCTGTCCCGGGAGAGATCCTCAAGCCTGGGGCTCCCTTCCATTTCCAGGGCAAGAGAGGAGTTTGAGCTCAGGTAGGCCTCGAGAACTTCCCCCTCATTTAGAGCTGATGGCAGATTATAATTGCTATTTAGAGATATACTGCTGGTTAAGAGATCGACTATAGTGCAAATTTAGAGTGACCAATTCACTTATGATGCATGTTTTTAGACTGTGGGAGAAAACAGGAGAGCCCGGGGAAACCCACACGAGCATGGGAAGAACATGTACACTCTGAACAGAACTGTCCTGTTAAGGATTTAAACCAGTGACTTGCTGTGAGGCAACAGTGCTAACCACTGGGCCAGCGAGCCGCCCTAGAAACGGAAAGGAGGAGGAGTAGGGGTGGAAAGGAAGATTCTTCCAGGCGAAGATAACTAAAGTAAGAAACTTTGGTTATTTATAGTGAGTTAAATCATGCGTTAGTTAATGATGATAAAGACCAGCCATGATCAGTCAAAACCACATGCTCCTCTTGAAATAAGTTTATATATAAACTTTTGTATTGTTCATACCTCAACTGTATTTCTTCTTTGCAGTTGGACTTTTTGATCTGTTGCAGCATCTAAAATGCATTAAATACAAACATCACTTACATACAATACTTAAATGGATCAGAATGCAGTTATTAAGAGTTATTAAGACTGCAATTACGGTTGTTTAAATTTCTAACATTAGTATAAAACAGTGCATACAGGCATTGCTGATACAAAGTAAGCAGACTGAGAAAGGCTGTTGATCTTTATGTTGAAATATGGAGATGCAGTGTGAATTACCTGTAGTTTTCTTCTGACAGAGGCAGTAGACACAGATGGAGAAGAGGAGAACACACACCGAACACACACTGAACAGCAGACTCCAGCAGACATGAGGAGTCCTGTTCAACAGCTCAGAACAGGACGTCTCTTTCTCAAGATAAAACAACACAAATTTATCAATACGTTTTGATTAACAAATAGCTTTTTCACTGATGAAGTGTTCTTAAGGATATAAACGAACATATAATCATTTTTTTCACACCTGCTAAAGAGAGACGAGTTGTTCGGTTTCCATAATAGTAAACCTTAGATGAGGAGATGATGCCTTTTTCATCCTCATTTACCTTATTTTCACTTTTTCCACAGTAGTACAGCCCCAGATCAGAGACACTGATGTTAGTAATGTGAAGATCATAAGACTTGCTGTACTGGTTCTGGAGAGGCTGGAAACGTTCAAGTGTGGTCCATTTTTTAAAATCGATTACTAAAGAGGGCTGGTTTTCATGAGAGCAGTTTCTTATCCACACAATCATGAAACCAGTAGGTAAAGAAAGATCACAGTAGAGAGTGATGTTTTCTCCTGGTCTGACTTTTATCTCCACTTCTTCTCCAGAGATTCTTCTCGGACTGCACAACAAAACACCTGTAAAATAGGAAAGTGTAAAGTAACTATAAAACACTTAATGATACTTGTGCTACCATACAAAAGTATATTATTAACATAGACATCTGATACTCATTTCAATTTTGTAAAAAGCATTTGTAAATAGGTTTATTTTCTTACACATAAGCAGGATGAGAGCAAGTCGTGGCCTCTTCATGTCAGTGAGTGATAGTGAGTAACTGACACTGGTGAGGGTCTTAATGCACACAAAAAGCTCTTATCTGATTGGTTCACGTCAATGGAAAGTTTTATCTAAATGCTCATGCATCATGAGTGGGTGGCTTTAGATTGGGCTATGGTGTGGACATATACAGAGGAAGAACAACATTAACCAATCACTGGTTCTGCATTGACTTTTTTGTGCTGATTGGTGATGTGGCATCTGATTGGATTACAAAAAAAATGAACATCACCAAACATACACAGAGGAGGTAAAATGTAAAAAATTTTGTATGAACAATATGTGGCTACAAATAAGCTTACATCAGTTTTATGAGAATGAAACAAAATTAAAGCCATCCTTTCATCTAATGAATCCCAAAGTGTTCACGTATTTCTGTTATTGAACAACATAACCGATGTGAATGCTAATAGGATAACTATTAAAGTTATTTTTATTCTTGGTTTTGAGTCCATTTTTGGTTTTGATACGACTCAGTTCAGCATCATGTACAAAACAGGAAACCACAGCTCTTAACCAATGAAAGCAAACACCTTTATACACATTTACTTCACAGCTCTATGTTTATCATTGGTCACAAGCACAAATGTTTCCTTTAGCCTTTGTGTGGTGTGGTTTCATATGTTGTTTAGGGTGCACATATTTGCACAGGAAGCTTGCTTTAATTGTTGTGTTACTTACTAGCTTTGGTAGTGTATTTGCATTACATGACTTTCTCATCATCACAAATACAGCTCTTACTGTATAAACTTGAATGCATGTGTCAACAGGTAAAAAAGTCAACTTTAAAAAAAACTGTGATTTTGAATCAATGCAGGTTTTATTGGCTAATATTTATTACATTACAGAACCGCAGTAAATGCATAATAATATAATGTTGATTGATAAAAGTATTTTATTTATATAATTAAATTTAGCTCTCATGTGAGATTAAATTAATTTATGTAATTTATGTTTATAATGGGGGTAGTGCGGTGGCTCTGTTAGCACAGTTGCCTCATAGCAAGAAGGTCGCTGATTTAAGTCCTGGCTGGAGTTTCTGTGTGGAGTTTGCATGTTCTCCCTGTGTTTGTGTGGGTTTCCTCCAGGTGCTCCGGTTTCCCCCCACAGTCCATAGACATGCGGTATAGGTGAATTGGATAAGCTAAATTGGCCGTAGTGTATGTGTGTGAATGTAAGAGTGTATAGAGTGTTTCCCAGTACTGGGTTGCAGCTGCAAGGACATCTGCTGCGTAAAACATATGCTGGAATAGTTGTCAGTTCATTCCACTGTGGTGGCCCCTGATAAATAAAGGGATTAAGCTGAAGGAAAATGAAGGAATAAAACAATAAACTTTCTAATCTGATAAGAAGTTCAGCTAGGAAACCAGTTGTTCAGCTGTGTCAATCACCCATCCTGAGCCCTCCTCTCTGCCATACTTCAGGGTGGAGTCCTACAGTAACTACTGAGCCACCGCGCTGTCTGTTTATCATTTTGGTTTTGCCTCATGGAGTTCTATAACAGCTCTCGTGGTCTGATATTATGGAGGAATTTAGCTATTCTTACACATCCAAGTACTGTACCTTTTATATTCACATGTATTGGAAGAAAGTCCTCTACTTTGTATCAGTACATGTCATTATTTATTGATAATCTGCTAGCTTTACAATTTTTGTAAGTTGACCAGCAATAAAGTATTACCGTGGGGGAAAACAACTAATTAAATGACTACATAGAGACCTTCTTATCTTTACCTTTATCTTGTATTATTGAAAAGCTTCTGTGTGATATTTTACACCTCTGATACATTTGATAACCCCAATCTTACGTTTTTATACAGATGGTTTGTCAAGGCCACACACCAACTCAAACAACCTTTCCTAAAGGTATGGCAACAGTCTGTCAGCTCCAAACATGACAGGGATAGTGCACACATTCTTCCAATAATAACCATCATCAATAGGTTGTGTCTTCTGTTACCTCAGACTAAACAGAATGGCCTTCAATGCCCCTTTGCATCAATGAGCTTTGGGTGTACAAAACCCTGTGGCTGGTTTGTGGTTTGACCCTCCTCAGAGAACTCGGTCCACAAGCCTTTTCAGTTTTAGAGCTGTTTTAAAGACACTTAGACAACTAAAAACCCGTTTCTTCCGGAATCACCTGAACTCCTGTCAACAAAACCAGGACCCTCTCATCTCTCCCCACCACCACACCACATGACAACCTCAAAATATTTTGCAATTCTGAGTGTGCCTCACAGGTGAATGGGCTTGACTCTTTCATCTCTCAGTCATTTTAACCAACACTTTCACCAGTTTTGCACATTTGCACCAGACACTTTCTTACAATCAACCAACAGCTAAAAAACAAATAAACAAACATCGTAATATGATGAGTGGGCTTGTCCAACCACCTGTAGACTCTGGTTCAAGTCAACAGTAGTCTATAGTCAACTGCAGTCTTTTTTGTGACAGGCATCAATGTATCGTGCTGCTAGTAAGACACAAGCTTTTTTACCTTTATTGAAGTATTAGAGATACATACCACATAGTCTACCACAGACAACATAGATAACCACAGAGAAGGGCTGAAATTGACAGAACTGGCAACCCAGAAAGAGCCGCATCTACTCATAGTGCGCCCAAGCAAAGGTGGAGACAAAGCAACACTTCATCACCCAATGCACAAACTATCATCACATCAGAGAATCATTCTAATGAGACGTAACAAGATGATCAACCTGCTAGTTGACACCCAAAAAAACATGCTTGGAATGATGAGTGCATTGTGCAAGATGTACCATATTTATCTATTTATGCATGCATGCATGTATGCACATACAGTCGAAGTCAGAATTATTAGCCCCAATCCCCACCCCCCCTGAATTATTAGCCCCCTGTGTATTGTTTTCCCCAATTTCTGTTTAACAGGGAGAAGATTTCTTCAACACATTTCTAAACATAATAGTTTAAATAACTCATCTCTAATAACTGATTTACTTTATCTTTGCCATAATGACAGTAAATAATATTTCACTAGATATTTTTCAAGACACTTCTATACAGCTTAAAGTGACATTTAAAGGCTTAACTAGGTTAATTAGGTAACTAGGTTAGGGTAATTAGGCAAGTTATTGTATAATGATGGTTTGTTCTGTAGACTATCAAAAATATATAGCTTAAAGGGGCTAATAATTTTGACCTTAAAAAATGTTTTTTTAAAAAATGAAAAACTGTTTTTATTCTAGCTGAAATAAAACAAATAAGACTTTCTCCAAAAGAAAAAAATATTATCAGACATACTATGAACATTTCCTTGCTCTGTTAAACATCATTTGGGAAATATTTAAAAAGAAAACAATTTCAAAGGAGGGCTAATAATTCTGAGATCAACTGTATGTTTGTTTGTATAGATAATTTTTATTTATTTTGTATTTATTTTATTTATAACTGTTTGTTATTAACTGTATAAATATCACAGCAGTTGCCTATATTATACATTTATAGGTAAATTCAAACTTTGAGTCTCAGGTTGACACTAATCACACTAATTCTGAAGCGCCCTTTGCATTGGCTAAGGTTAGAATGACACTTCAATATAGTGGTCATGTTTGCTTTTACTCCGAAGTGCCCTTCAGAAGGCAATATATGCCATTTGGAACATACCACCTGACTGGTGTTAAGGACTCTTATTTTGAAGTGCTTTTGTTCCCCTTGTTTCTGTTCTCACTTTCTATCTTTAGTTCCTGTTTGGTCCCTGTTCTTAGCAGCTGCTCCTTATCTCATGTATTTATACCCCAGTAATCTCCCATCTTCTTGGTCTGCTGTTGTACTTTTTGTCTTATTTGGATTTATATTTCAGTGTATTTGTTTTCATTTGTGTCTGCCATCCCCTCTTTCTAAAACACCCATGAAGACCATTTCTAATAAGGGCTACCAATGTTTCCTGCAGACTAAAACATTCTGTGTGTTTCATAATAAATGAGACTGTATTTGTGATACATCTTCATCTAATCTGTAGAATGAATGATAATCTCTAGAAATCAAGCTGTTGCTGACACTGCATGCATACAAACCACATAAGCATTTACACACAATCTAACCTCTTTCCTGTCCTATTTCTGTCTCCTATTTCTGTCTCACACAACCACTAGCCTGAATGAAAGCATTTGTGGTTGAGATCCAATTTTTTTAACTGAGAACACAAGACCCTTCCTCAAAAAACAAAACAAAAATACAGACCAGACAAAGAGGTCAGAAAAAGCTTCTTAGAAAAATAACTCAACAACTGAGGGACCAAAAAATTAAAAAAAAAAGTCATATCAATTCAGTTTCATTTTAAATGTTTATGCTAGAGAATCAAAAGTGCAGTTTAAAAAAGGCAAAGCTCAAATGCATCAGTCTGGACAACTGCATCTTACAACTAAATACCAACTAAAATGGGCATGCATGTAGCTTTTCTGTTTCATTTTAAAATTGTAAGACAACGCTAAATTCTAAGATTACCCAATTTCACAACCAATTGAACATTTGCACATTTTCTTTTAAACAAAAACACTGGTCTACTCATCAGGTCAGAAGCTTATGTGTCAGTAATAATTGTGTTTGGGGAAATTTGAAAAACTGAGTCAGATAAACAATGTCGTCACCAAGTTTAAGAGAACTATAATTATCATAAACACTTCACACCTCACACAGGAAATGATCTTTTACCTCATGTTGTGTAGGTCCTCATTACTGTGTGTCAACAAAGACTGAAAACATGCTAAAACACTCACAAAAAATATAAGGTTTTATTTGTGAATCATTTTCTGTTTGTACAGAACCATAATAAAAAATTGGTGTGAAAAAAGAAATGGCAATAAAGCCATTTAATGCAATGCAGAACTCAAAACAGACAATAAAATGCCAGATCATACATACACTTTGTGCATCACATTGTGAGGAAAAACACAAAAAGGAAAACAAGATATGCCTCTTACTACACATTTATTCAATTTTATTGTAAAACTGTAAGGCAAAACCTAAATTTTAATACTAATTTTCCAACCTCCAGCACATTTGCTAATTCTTTTATATTCAGACTATGATGCAGCATAGATGTCCTTACCCAAATTAGGAGAACCTGCCATTAACAAGATCATAGGACATGTAATTTTCTAATCTATTAAGTTTCTGAACTGACCTGTGCATAAATACTGAACTCAGAACTTCGCTTTTGTGTTTTTTTGTGCAGTATTTGTCTTCTGGTCTTCACGTCTAAAGATGCATAACACACATTTTGTTCATCAGTCCCCTGGAAAAACAATTAATGTTAAGCTTTTATTATGTGTGTGCATATATATATATATATATATATATATATATATATATATATATATATATATATATATATATATATATATATATATATATATATATATATATATATATATATATATATATACAGTTAAAGTCAGAATTATTAGCCCCCCTGAATTATTAGCCCCCTGTTTATTTTTTTCCCCAATTTCTGTTTAACGGAGAGAAGATTTTTTCCAACACATTTCTAAACATAATAGTTTTAATAACTAATTTCTAATAACTGATTTATTTTATCTTCGTCATGATGACAGTAAATAATATTTTACTAGATATTTTAAAAAATTAAAAACTTTTTTTATTCTAGCCGAAATAAAACAAATAAGACTTTCTCCAGAAGAAAAAGTATTATCAGACATACTGTGAAAATTTCCTTGCTCTGTTAAACATTATTTGTGAAATATTTAGAAAAGAAAAAAAAAATTAAAAAGGGGCTAATAATTCTGACTTAAACTATATATATATACACACAATAAATTATCCAAAACATTTTAAGCAAAGGGAAATATTTCCAGCACTTGAAATCTTTCATTAAGTTTGCATCATACCTCTGCAAATCTTGCACTTCTTAACTTGTCTCTTTGATCGTGTGCAGAACCTAAAATGGATTATTTAAATGAGAACAGCATATACATATTCATACACATTTATATATATATATATATATATATATATATATATATATATATATATATATATATATATATATATATATATATATATATATATATATATATATATAATCTGCCAATGAGGTAAGCAAAATAACCCGTCATATGATTATTTTCCTTACCTCATCGGCAATCTTAATTTTGGCATATTATATTTAAAACAAGACGATATGTTTTGCTTGTTTAGAAAATGCTTCTTGATTTAAGAATTTCTAGATATTTTTACTAGAAACAAGACAAAAAAAAATCTAAGTAAGAAAAGTATTTTTTGCAGTGCAGCTTAATGAAGATGCTGATTTGAGTGTCCAGCAGGACATGGAACCTGCCCACACTGCCAAAAGTACACCTGGTTTAGAGATAATGGTATCCCAATGCATAATTGGCCACCGAAATTGCTGGACCTAAAACTCATAGAGAATCTATGTGAAAACGTGAAGAGGAAGATGCGAGACACCAGACAAACACCACATCCAATACTTCTGTGTTAAAAATCCCTTTTTATTGGTCATACGTAATATTCTAATTTTCCGAGATACTGAATTTTGAGTTAATAATCATCAAAATGAAAATAAATAAACACGAGGCTAGTAATTTTGCCTTAACTGTACAATTCCATCATTAGAGGTTATGCAAAGATTATGCTGTATTAATCTGTGAAGATTACCTGTAGTTTTCTTCTGACAGAGGCAGTAGACACAGATGGAGAAGAGGAAAACACACACCGAACACACACTGAACAGCAGATTCCAGCAGAAAACACACTCTGAGACACCAGGAGGAGTGGAGGTGCTGTTCAAGAGCTCAGAACAGGACGTCTCTTTCTCAAGATAAACAAACACAAATGAATCAATGAATGTTCATTAAAATATGTTTGTTCTGTTTGTCTTGCATCTTGGAAAACTCTGCAGAAACTACACAAGCAGAGACAAAACAACTAGCAGAAGTTGATTCTTACCGGCAAAAGAGAGACGCGTTGTTCGGTTTCCATTATAGTACACTGCAGATCCAGAGATGACGCCTCTTTCATCCTTATTTATGGAGTTTTTAACATTTGCACAGTAGTACAGCCCCAGATCAGAGACACTGATGTTAGTAATATGTAGATCATGGGAATTACTGGCAGGGTTGTGGATGAAGCTGAAATGTCCAATTGTATCAAATATCCTAAAATCCATCACTAAAGAGGGCTGGTTTTCATGAGAGCAGTTTCTTATCCACACAATCATGAAGCCATGAATAACAGAGCGATCACAGTAGAGAGTGATGTTTTCTCCTGCTCTGACGTTCATCTCCACTTCTTCTCCAGAGATTTGTTTGTGACCGATTAAACAAACTATAAAAGCAGACAAATAACTGTCAAGCACTTGTAATTTCACATACACAAACACTGACTATATTATTGGAATAATTATTTATTT
The DNA here is from genome assembly GCA_903798195.1 of Danio kyathit. Taxonomy (NCBI): domain Eukaryota; kingdom Metazoa; phylum Chordata; class Actinopteri; order Cypriniformes; family Danionidae; genus Danio; species Danio kyathit. Next base: position 21,523,158 of record LR812519.1, on the reverse strand, counting down.
ATTTAAATCTCAAACAGTTTAAGTATAATTATTCTTACACATGAGTGTGATGAGAGTAAGTCGTGGCCTCTCCATGGCAGTGAGTGATTGTGAATTACTGACACTGCTGAGGGTCTTCATGCAGACCAACGGCTCTTATCTGATTGGTTCTCGTCAATGGAAAGTTTTACTTAAAAACATCCTGCGTCAGGAGGGGTTGACTTTCCATTGGGTTATTCTTTGATGTACACTGAATAGCAGAGTATTGTTTTGACCAATCACAGCTGCCCTAAAAACATCTTTGGCTTTGTGATCAGGCACTTGATTAACTCATGAAGTCAACAGGAAATAAAAATACTGCTCAAACTTTCATCAGTAAACAGATACAGGTTTAGTTTGTATGACCATAGATAGAGTCGGCATCAGAAATGTTTGATTATAATCACTAAAATATGTCTTTTGAACTGGAATGAAATAATATAATTGATCTTTTTCTTTGTGTTGTTGCTGTAATTGAGGGTTTTTATGTTTGTTTTCTTTAATAGGTCAAAACTGGAAGCGAGGAAGAAACACGTCTGAACATGTCAAAACAGGAAACCCACAAGCCCCGTTCAGAGCCTGTACAGTTCATCCTCTTCACATTAGCTTTTACATTTCACTGACCTGATAAGATCTCTTAGATCATTGTCACAAAGCAGATTTTCCATTAGGCTTTCTTTAGTTTTGTGTGTTGGTTAATGTGCGTGAGGGCAACTATTTGTTCCGCGTCTGAACGCAGCATAAGAGCAAATAAGCCCAACAAGGTTTTTTTATGTAATCGCACTTAATTTTAATTAATAATAAAATATATATTTATTTGTTAATAACTACTGATGGGTTAGATTTTCAATATTTAACATTGTTCAGTAATTATTCAGCAGTAATTAAACATCTCTGTAGCATATCCTCCTGCAGATGTGCTTCAGTCAGTTCAGCACTGCAGGGAGCTGTCCATTGTGCTGAATTTACTCCACACTAAACTCTCTTCACATTAAAGTCATTACATTTCATAAGTGTCTGATCAGTGAAACATAATAGAAAACACAAACAGATTGAATTGCTTTATGAAAGGAAATTTTGTTGAATGATTATTACAATTTGGTTTAAAATGTTGAATGTTTCACACTTATATGCTGCATTGCTCTGCTCTTCTTTAAATAAATCAAACCCCAGTTGTGTGCTGTTTATTCTGTTCATGATTCATGTATGTATTTCTATAAATCAGACTTTTGAATCTTCAGTTTCTCAACAATTCTAAGTTATGAAAGTAATAAAAGCAACATTTACAGTTGCAGCTTGCACTAAATATGTTCTTACTCTGCTTCTTTCTGCTTTTGTCTAACCACAGTTTTTCTCATGCATTGATGTGTGTGTTGAGCATGCAAGATCACCAGCTTGACCACAAACACTTTTAGGACATTCAGTGTGCTGCATGCCTGAATGGAAACAATTGTGGTTTGTGTTCTCCCCTAGCTATTCACAGCAACTGCAACATCTCTGCAGGAGCATCAGTAAGACCAAGAAGAAGAAGAAAAAAACAACACTACCTACAAGCTGATGTTGGCTGCAAGCAGATTCATTTAGGACCCAGAGATAATTTAATATTAAAAAGACATTTATAATAATATAATAAATTAATCACATTATTAATCATTTCATTTTATGAATGATTTTTTTAACTAGGCTTTAAAAATAGAAACTTTTTTACCTTTAATATAATTACTACTGTTAACTAGTGTGTAAAATCAGGCCTCTTCAAAGAACACTATGCACCCTTACCGGAAGTTCAGAAGTGCAAAATCACATCAAATCATCAAACGTAATGACAAACGAGAAATGTTTCTCTAAAAAGAATCTGTTATTTATTTATTTTTAACAGAAACGAACAAAACTAGATAGGTTAGCAAAATTCTAGCAAACATGTACAGGCTAACTGTCATAGGATAATTGTTTAGGGTTGCTGTTTTGTTTGTTTTGTTTTCTTGTACAGATCTTGTAGTAATTTAACATATTGCAAGCTGTATATTAGTAATGAAAACAGGTGTTTAGATTCATACAAACGAGAAATAATGAATTTAGAAAATTGCACCTTCTCTGCTGTGGACGCCATCTTGTGGTCAGACGCGGGAACTCTTTTGACGGGTGAATGCTTTTGTGTGTTCTCTAGCCGTTGAGTGGACAAAGTCCCTTAGAAAACCTTGACAATTATCCAAAATCACATGTATCGAAAACATTAATAAAATTTAATAATAATAAATCTGCAAACAAGAGCAAATGATAAGTACGTAAATGACTCATATGTGCCAGATGATATCTACGGACGGTCACGTGATCTGAAATTGTGCGTAGACTAAATGGTAACGTAAGCATCAGCGTGATAATTTACTTTATATTATTTACAATAATAAACAATTTCGAACTTTTACTTATATTCCTAATATATATCTGAAGAGTTAACACTGTACAAATAATTAACATAATTAAGAATTGCATTTACATTCTTTAAGCCACAAATAGAAAATATCTGAGTTTATTTTATTATTTTAATTTAATTCATTCCTAAATAGCTGTAAAGTCAAATTTTCTCACCAATTACAGTTTCGTGAATTATAAATTAATTGATTTAAATTTACTATTATTATTTTATTATATTATTATTTATTTATTATTATTATTATTATCTATTAATATTATTCATATGTTGAGATGTATCGTTTTGTTTACATGATTCAGATTAGCGATTCAAATTGTGGTTGCTATAGCAACGCGTGTTATGATTTGACTCAATATATAAACACAGAGACTCGCCGCTATCTGTTGATTGAGGAGAGGCGAATTTCTGAGACATTTGCTGAGGATTTCTGTGCTGATACTGCGATTCTTCAAGGAGACCAGAGGATTTCTGACAGAAGACTTTTATTTTATAAGCAGATCGACGCTCAGAGCTGAACTTATTTCTTTTGACACGTTTTGTTGCTCTTTTGTTGTGCTTATTTTTATTTTATTCTTGTTTTTAGTTTCATTTTCTTTTCTTTTTTATTTTAATTTACATTTTTATTGATATTTTATCTTTGTTCTTGTTTTCAGGTTTGCTGGAGTTTGGAGGAGTTTGTCAGATGGGTGAAAACCGCAGTGAGTGTTTTAGTTTTTATTTGTTTATTATCAATCATGATATGATGTTGTATAATATTTGGGGAAATGTGATGTAAATAAACGAGTACAAATGAACCCATTTCAACACAACTGTTCCCAGCTATAAGTGATCAGATGTCTTGTATTTTCTGTAAATGCAGCTACTAAAATTGATTGTTGATTAATTCTTATAATCTTATAATAAACGTGATATGTTGTTGCTTCAGGCCGCTCCAGATCCAGGAGTTCTGCTTTCATCCAGGCAGCTGTTCAGGACGTCTGGACACATGATGGTGATGGTGAAACCCAGACCGTGAGCCAAGAGCTTGATGGATTTCTCGCACCTCTGCCTTCCCTGTTGGCCGAGTCTGTGTCCACAGATCAGGGTAACAGGAAGAGGAAGCGGCAGAGCGGCAGCCAGCAAACACCAGAAGATGAACGTCCGTCCACCTCATCTAGAAGAGCTTTCAAACGCTCTCGCAGAGGTCAGAATGGCTTATTCAAGAAGTGATCATGATGTTTCATTAATGCTCTTTTACAGTTTTCTCTACTGCAGCGTGTTTTCTTTAACACACATTTCTACTGCTCCTCTGTGTTGCAGACGCGTATGCAAAGGGCCCACTGCTGGGAGAAGGTGGATTTGGCTCTGTGTTTGCTGGGATGCGCAGGTCTGATGGACTGCCAGTAAGACCTTTTCTCCGCTCTTCATTCAAACAGCCTTTAGAAATGCTGATATCAGTAAATGTGATGTGTGATGATCAGGCAGATGTGATTTATTATGCTTTATCTGTCTACAGGTCGCCATCAAGTATGTGTCTAAAGAGCGGACACAGAGGAGACTGAGAGTTGTGAGTTCAGTGTGAACCTGTTGTTGTGTTTGATGTTTCATTGGGTTCTGAATCGAATCGTTTGTCCTGCAGGAAGGTCAGGGTCGGCTGCCTCTGGAGGTGGCACTGATGACCCGCGTCACTTCAGCTCCTGCCTGCCCCAATGTCCTGCAGCTGCTAGACTGGTTTGACCGTCCCAGACGCTACATCCTGATCCTTGAGCGTCCGGATCCCTGCCAAGACCTCCAGAGCTTCTGTGAGGAGAACGGCTGTCTGGATGAGCGTCTGGCCAAGAAAGTGCTGGTGCAGCTGATCGCAGCTCTGAAACACTGCGAGAGCCGTGGAGTCCTGCACCGGGACGTCAAGCCAGAGAACCTGCTGATCTCCACAGAGTCCCAGGACATCAAGCTGCTGGACTTCGGCTGTGGAGATCTGCTCAAGCGCTCGGCCTACAAATACTTCTCAGGTGGGTTTGTGTTACAGAAGGAAACACTCTGTGGATGTTTGTGAGCTTTTGATGATCCACCAAAGGGAATGTGTGTGTACTGGAGTGTTTTGAACAGGTGTTTGTGGTCTCCTTGTGTCTCTCAGGAACTCTTCAATACGCTCCACCTGAGTGGTTCTGCAGACAGCGCTATCATGCGGCTCCAGCTACAGTGTGGTCAGTAGGAGTGACCCTCTTCAACATCCTGTGCAACCGTTTCCCCTTCAGAGGTGCACTGAGGGTCACGTCCAGAAGCAAACTGACCTTCCCCAAAAATCTGTCAACAGGTAAGAGACTCACTGAGAGATCAGCAGAAGTGTGTTGCTCTGTGTGTCTGAAGACGGTGTTGTGTGTATCAGAGTGCCGTCAGCTGATTCGCTGGTGTCTCAGTCCAGCGGCGGCTGATCGGCCCAGTTTAGACGATATTGAGCGCCATCCCTGGTTACAGTGAACAGGTGGCCAGTGACATGACACTTATCTAAGTGACGCACTCATGGCTTTGATTGTGTTGTTAGGGTCAGTCTGGATTAATAATCTTAATGATTTTGTGTAGGGTGAGCAGGAGTTACACAGGAAGTGCAGAGAACTGCTTCTTGATCACCTGCAGAATGAGGAGTGGGCATAAACTAATGGCCGACTCACCCAGGGCCAGCGCCCCCTCACCTGCACTAACCCGACCCTTCAGATGACTTTAGAGTTAATAGGGATTTTAATAATAAACTTGCTGTTTAGAATAATAATGCAGGTGTAGTGTCTTCCTAGAGTGACTGCAGAGAGCTCAGATAAAGGGATAGTTCACACAAAAATCCAGATTTACTCACTGTTTACTCAAACTCAAGTGGTTTCAAATCTTTATGAGTTTCTTTTTCTGTTTTGCACAAAGGAAGATGTTTTGAAGAAAGCTGAAAACCTTTATAGTAGGAAAAACAAACAAGTCAGTGGGTACAGGTTTTTGTCTTCTTTTGTATTGAACAGAATAAAGAAACTCAAACAGGTTTGGAACAAGTGAAGGGGAGTTAATGATGACAGAATTGTTATGTTTGGGTGAACTATCTCTTTAAGTGGAGCAAGCGGGGTTTCATTTGTCAACATGGAGATTGCATCTCTACTGACTGAAGCTAAAGGTGTGATGAAATATTTCTCAGGTTGTTATTCCATTAAATGATCTTATAGGGTTATATATATATATATATATATATATATATATATATATATATATATATATATATATATATATATATATATATATATATATATATATATATATATATATATATATATATATATATTGTGGAGTTGTTGTGGTAATGTGCCCACTTTAGCAGTAAAACTTCTGAAATGGTGTACACATCTGATGATCTAAGACCTAGTTTTTTAATATTAGGATTGTTCAGAGCTTTATTAGTTGTACATTTGCATACTAGCTGTGATTTGTGTTGTTGTAGCAATTAGATGTTTGTTTTATGGCATGATAAAAGTTTAGGAATCAACAATAATTCTAACTGGTACTACTGTACATGCACTCATGTGATTGGCTCCTTTTGGTATTTTGGATGTCCCTTCTTCAACACTTGGCTGGTGCTGGCTCTGGCCTCACAGTAACAGTGTAAAGTGATAATCGTAGTTGTCAGAAAAGTCCAGTAGAGTTGATAAACATGTAAAACTGAAAATCACCTGTAATGATTACCTAAAGCCAACATACAGGGGTCAACACATACGGTCAAAGTTGTTGTACTGCAGACTATGAACTGGTGTGATGCTTTTTTTCTTGTAACTAGTAGATGAAAAAAAACAAAAATAAGAAATTTTTGAGGACTCCATAACTTAAATTATATTAAACTGAGAGAGCCAGGAACAACATTGAGAACCTTTCTGAGACTGCAACTCAAATATATTGAAAAACATTGAACCCCTCTTGAAAGATTGCTCATTACAGAACAAAATATAAATGTGTGTCCTGAAAAATATAAAACAGGAACTGCTACTAAATAATCAAAGAAGATTCTAAAATCAATTGTGTCGTAATAAAATTTGCTTTTAATTTCTGCACGAACACTTTCTTAAAACACATTAAGTTTTTTCTTTGCCTGTATAATAGTGTGTCATGCTTCACACATATTTACACATTCTTAACAATCAAGACTGTCGTTTGAGGTTTAAATAAATCAAATGCAGATGCCAGAACATTGCCATTAACACTCTATTGTAAAAGCATGTTGTGCATATTTCTACTAAAGAACAATTCCTTTAGTTTACTCTACTTTACATTCTGCTGGTTCTGACATTAGAATAAATACTGAAGTCTGAACTCTGAGCTCTTTTATTCCTCAGCCTTTGTTGCTGTGTGGAAGGCATGTCTAATGAAGCATAACACACTTCATCACCACCCTGAAACAGAATATATTTAATTAAATTAATAAACAAATAAATAACAGTATTATATTATATTATATTATATTATATTATATTATATTATATTATATTATATTATATTATATTATATTATATTATATTGATGTAATTTCTGTTGCTGCCAATCAAGTGCACATAAATTATGTTAAAATTATTCTCAAAATGTGCTCATACCTCAACATGTCTGTTCTCAGCTCCAGAACCTGCAGCACATTAACAAAACATAAGAAAAATTTACATTTGCTTCATTATGAAATACTCTAAGTTTATGAAAGACCGTCTTGTTAGGGATTAAATATTCAGGAATAAATGATTACCTGTAGTTTTCTTCTGACAGAGGCAGTAGACACAGATGGAGAAGAGGAGAAAACACACCGAACACACACTGAACAGCAGATTCCAGCAGAAAACACACTCTGATGCAGGTGATGTGGAGGTGCTGTTAAACCGTTCAGCACAAGGAGACTCTTGCTCTAAAATGAACAATAGGCCATTTTAAATATATATTTAGTTAATACATTGATTTTATTTTATCTTACTGATTACACAACTCAAAATAATGAAAAATCTGAGTTTAACACTGATGAATTTGCTAAAAGTGATTAGAAAATCAGGAGTTAAAGATTCTATTATAAAAATACATTGTAAATCATCGTTTTACAAAATATAATTAATTTGCGGTTAGTTTAATTTAAAATAGTTTTAGAAACTGAGATACACTTAAAAAACTAATTATAAATAGACTTAATTTACTAATATACTTTTTAAATGTACATTATTTCTGTATTTAATGTTGGACTATGGCTGCAGGATTGTGTTGCTTATTTATTTGCAGGACTTTGTATTAATTATCTTGAAAATTCATTGAAATAAAATTATAATAATTTTTTTATCTTTTCATTAAAGCACAGCTATATTATGAAGAGATAAACTATAATTTATACGATTATTATAATAAATGACTCTATAATTTACACTGTAGATGTTAGATTTAAAGGATTTGTCTACACAAAACAAAGCAATGAAAACAGCAGTTGTTTCTCACCCAGGACAGACAGTCTGGTTGTCTTGTTTCCATATTTATACTCAATGTTTGGTTTGATTCCTTGTTCATCTTTATATATTTTTGTTTCTCTTTTCCCACAGTAGTAAAGTCCCTCATCAGAGACACTGACATTCTCTATATGTAGATCATAGGAGTTACTGGAGCTGTTGGGCACAAAACTGAACCGTGGAAACGTCTCCTTGAAGAGTGTTGAGCGATCTATTGACAGAGATGGCTGATTCTCATGCGAGCAGTTTCTCATCCAAATAATGTCTGATCCAGAAGGTAAAGCACAGTAGAGAGTGACGCTTTCTCCTGGTTTAACTCTCATGTCCACTTCTGTTCCAAACACTTTCTGCTCTTCACACAACAAAACACCTGCAGAACAAATGCAAGAGTGTGTATTAAATCTCTAGCACATCATAAAGAATACATCACGACATTCAAACACACAAAAATATTGACTCACACAGAAGTATGATGACTGTAAGTCTCGCTCGCTCCATCTCAGAGACTGTGAATGTGAGGGTCTTTAGCTGCAGTGTGAAGGGTTCGCTTCAATGTGGTGGGAGGGATCTCTGCGGAAGAGCTCTGAATCTTTGTGTTGTTGTTTTGTTTTTAGGGTTATAATCTGGTCGGTCCCCTTTCATCTGTTCCTTTAAACACACTTTAAAAGCTCTTTTAGATGTTCAAGTTTAATTATAAAATTGTTGGGATTTTTGTTTTGGACAATGTGATGTTTAATGTCGTAATGGAGATGACCTGAAGTGTTGAGCGTCTTTATGAGTTTCTTGTTTCACATCGTTCATCTACATGCTTATTGTTTTCTTTGGCTTCTAAACCTCCAGAATGTGTGTATTTACTTAAGGTTTCTTTTGCTCTTGGTCTTTAAAAGTTGCTAGAAACTTATTTTTGCTTTTGTCTGTAACCGCAAAGTTTTCCATTCCATTTGTGCACTCTATACAAGCTCAAGTCACAACTAGTGCAGTGACACAATCATGAGGTTGTGGTTTCCTGTTTTAGCTTGTCTAAAAATTCCAAGGTGAAACAAGAGCGATCATGGTCAGTTTAATTATATCAGTTTAATATGAGATTGATAGATAGATAGATAGATAGATAGATAGATAGATAGATAGATAGATAGATAGATAGATAGATAGATAGATAGATAGATAGATAGATAGATAGATAGATAGATAGATAGATTGATTGATTGATTGATTGATTGATTGATTGATTGATTGATTGATTGATTGATAAAGTGTTTGTGCTAGTATGGTGGGCCTGGTGATAATCTACAGACACTTTACTGTTAAATGTAAATGAATAATGTGTATCAGAGTTAAAGTGTGTATTTGATCAGTGTGAATTTGACATGAAATGAGAAATTTACTACATTGGAAACACATAGTCTGAAAGTGAAAATATCAAATATATTTTCAACTCGATCAAAACTCATAAATACAGAGACGTAAGCATTCACAAGAGGACAGTGACAAAGGCCACTGGAAACATTTGTGGTTTGGGTCGTAACCTAGATAAACAAAGAGCAGGGTGGACTCTCTCCATCACCATAACTAGCACTTCAGTCACACATGAAAAGCGCTTCTCACATCCTGTGGCATTTAACAGTAAAACTCTTGCACTAAATGACTACAGTACATTTCTACATCAGTGTACTGTAATGATGGTTGGGTTCAAAATCACATACTGTACTTTCCTACTATATAGGATAAACAGAACCAGGATTTCTAGGGCACTAATCTTGACAAAATTCAGGCTTGTTCTTTCTTATCACTCATGATAAAGTAGTCTGGGTGAAATATTAGGCTAATATTGGATTTAGTACTGCTCATATTTATATTTTACACACTATAAATTTGATTTGTCACAGTTTCATGCTGTTTACCTCATAAACAATAGCAGAACTTTGTGCACCAGTTTGAGCTCGAACATGTTTGTGTTTACATGAACTTTTATTATTTATTATTATGAGCACAATCCTGTCAGTTTATGAATGAAGTAAAGTCTTAATCCAATCTTACTTAAATCTGAACACATCATATGTGTCGTTTATTGTTGTTGTTGTTTTGTTTTTGTTGAATAAAATAAGAATAAAACTTAAAGAAGTGGTCAAACTTTTTTCTTCTAGTACACAAAATCATAAACTACCATCATCATATAAACTGAACTGATTTCATTAAGTGTAATTATGTTGATAAATCTCTGAACACAATCCAGACATGGAGGTAATGCACACGGTTTAATTATTTAGAAATAATCATTAAAGTTTCACTCCAAAAAGAATAAAACACTATTAAGTGCTATTAAGTGTTATTATAAGTTTTTATTAAATTGCTGAAGTCAGAAAACTGATCATTGTTTCATCTCATGCCATGTACGTAACTTTAATAGGTCTGTGGTTACAATTTAGAGGAGAGAACTGGTCCTGGTAAAATGGTTTGTGGACAAGTGGTTTTGACGTCCCTATCAGCCACTAGATGGAGCCATTATTTGTTCATGACTCCTTATTTAAGCTTTATTCATGTTCACAGACGCTAATAACTAATAAATATTTTTGTTAATATTTGAAAAAAAAAAGATCATTTATGAGTGAACATTTACATACTAATTTATTTTGAGATATGCAGCAGATCTACAGATACAAACATACACAGCCTTGTGCTGTTAATGATAATGTGTTTTTTATAATCTTTAAACACATTAATATTATCAAAAATAAAATGTAAAACCACAAATAAGCAGTGGATTATACTATTCATTTAAAAACATTTGATTATAGTAGATAATGTACTGTAAGTAAAACCATGTCATACACTTAATTAACAGTCTTTGAACACATATTGTCAAAAAAATAAGATTTATAAAGAATTAAGAATAATATAAGAATTATAAAGAAACAGTGAATCATACTATTAATTTAAAAACAATAAAGACAGTTGATTGTAATAGATAATGTACAGTAAATAAAACCATGTCTACTTAAACTATATCAGAAATAAGACAGAAAGTAGACTAAGAACAGTTCATGTGTCAGATGTTGGTGTAGGGATGTTTAGATGTCAGTGGTCTATAAGAGACTTCAGTGTGGACGCAGATCTTTCCAGTCTTACTCGCCTCACACTGATGTTTCTCTACACAATCTGCCTGAAATGATCGACAAGGAGAGAATGGATCATATAAACTAGTGAAAAACCACATCAGTCTACAATTCATCTTTGAAATGATCATAAAAAAGAGTATAAAATAGTTACAATATAAACATTTGCTTTAAGTATCTCAGCACTCATGTCAGAACCTAAAAACACAAAATGAGCCCGATTAACATACTGTAGTAATTTATAGTAAATACTGTAGTCTTTTTGAACTATACTATAGTAAATGAGTTGAATTAATCTGTTGTGGTAATTTATAGATTCCTTGGTAATGCAACAACTATAGTAATGTTAACAAACCAATACTGTACTAAATACCACTATACACCACAGTTTACCGTAGTTAATACTATATTATGCTGCAGCATTCATTAACATAGTTTTCTAAATAGCATAATGTACAGAACTGTATAATACAATTTACTTTATAACGGTTCAAAAACACTCCAGTATTATTTACTATAAATTACTGTATTTTCTCATGTGGAAAAGTCTAAAAATTATGATTATAGTCAAAAATTTAAAAGCTAAAAAAAAATCTTTAAAAATGCTCTACAGATTCACAGATTTGTTCAAAATGGATGTAAATGTGTAGATGAGCTCTACCTGTAGTTTGAGGACGACAGAAGCAGTAAACACAGATGGAGGACAGGAGTGAGGAGAGGAGAACACACACCGGACACACAATCAACAGCAGCGTCCAGCAGAAAACACACTCTGACACTGGAGGAGAAGTGGAGGCGATGGTGGACTCATGTGCAGAAAGTGCTGATAAATAAAACACACAAGACTGAATATACAAATGAAGAGTTTCTGAAGCTTCCACAACATCTAACTTCAGAGGACATCGTCTTATATATTATTTTACAGACATTATATAAGTAAGAACAACTTTTCTATTTTAATTACTATTTTTAAATCATTTAATGGCATTAATCTGTTGTTGAAGGAATTAATCTAAATTCTGTCTTTAATTTTTCACTGTCCATTTGCTCAAAATCATGAGTTGAACACAAAATAACATTTTAAAACAAACATTTCAGGACTCTCATTAGTTTCCATAGTCAGTCAGTGAAAACCAGAAACCCCTCAGGTTACCATCATTTATCAAACTATCTGATTTTGTTATGCATTTCTATTTTGTAACAAAAACAAAACAGGATTGGAGCAATTTTAGAGAGAGTGAGTGATAACAGATCAGATTTATTAGAATTAGAAATGGTGAATTACCCCTACTTTATGATTATTTATATTAGATTTACATTTCAGACACACTGAGAAATTCTCAATCACACAGAATTTACCAACATGCATAAAAGCTTTAGATGAGCCTCAGCAGGAATATCTCCTCACCCAGGACAGCTAATCGGGTTGTTTTGTTCCCATATTCATACTTAAATCTTGTGCTCATGGTGCCGTCTACATCTATAAATGTCTTTTCCTTTCTGCACAGTAGTAAAGTCCCTCATCAGAGACACTGACATTCTCTATATGTAGATCATAGGAGTTACTGGAGCTGTTGAGCAGGAAACTGAACCGTGGAAACGTCTCCAGGAAGAGTTTTGGAGGATCAATGAACAGAGATGGCTGATTCTCATGCGAGCAGTTTCTTATCCAAACAATGTGAGATCCAAACGGTACAGCACAGTCACAGTAGAGAGTGACGCTTTCTCCTGGTTTAACTCTCATGTTCACTTCTGTCCCAAACACTTTCTGCTCTTCACACAACAAAACACCTGGAGAACAAATAGGTGAAAGAATTGACATCATAAAGAATATAGCACAACATTTAAAACACTAATAAGTGGACTTACACAGAAGTATGACGACTGTTGGTCTCTCCATCTCAGTGACTGCTGAATGTGAGGGTCTTCAGTGTGGTTAGCTCAGTGGTGGGCAAACTTTTAGACCCGAGGGCCACATCAAGTTTTTCAAACCAAGTGAAGGGCCACATGTCAATTCCTTCAAAAAATTACTTTTATTTATAGTGGCAGTATGCATGGAGCATGTAATATCGGACAGAAACGCGTCACATTAACACACATTTTTTTAATAGTTATTATTGAGTCATATTTACAAGTCAGATTAATTTGCACTGCTATTTATATTTACTTATCAATCATCATGAAACAATAAAATAATCCCTTATAAAATATAATAATAATAATGTAATAATTTTTACAGTGGAGAATAGAAAAGAGATTGTCTGATAGAAAAAATCTCATATTAACACATTAAAAATAATTTGAATGTTTGCGTGAAAAATGCCGACTTAGGTTGTAGTGTTAAAAAACGCAATATTTTCTTGGCATATTAGACATACCGCTTTCTGTCCGATATTGGTTTTGTTGTCTATTCTTTTTTTAAACACACGACATTCAGAGTCAATTTTTCTTTTTTTTTGCCTGACTCATTTTCAGTCATTAACGGTCCAGTTTACTTTAATATCCGAGAGTGTGTTCTAATTTTACTGGTTGCGCTAACTGTACCGCGTGCAATACTGCCATCAAATGACGTTCACTTGTATTGCATCATTAATTTACTAATTCTGAAACCAAACATTTACTCAGAAGCAGCATTTTAAAAACTCCCCCGAGGGCCGGATGAAAGAGTTTAGCGGGCCGCATATGGCCCACGGGCCGTAGTTTGCCCACCTCTGGGTTAGCTGCTCTGAATGACTCTCTCTGCTGGTGGGATGGGTTTCTTCTAAAGGGTTTGGATAAGGGCTGGAATTGATCTTGTCTTGTTACTCACAACCAGGTTTAAAAAATATGTTTTATTTCAAGAGTTCACACTTAGCTGATGATTGATTATAAAGCAAGTTTGGCATGCTGTCCCGGGAGAGAGCCCTGAGCTCAAAAGGTCCTTGAGCCCCGGGCTCCCTCCCGTTGCAGGGCGAGAGGGGAGCTCTGAGCTCAGGTAGATCTCGAAAACTCCCCAAAATGCTCTAATCGGGACAGCAGCCGCGTATTTGAAGAACCCCCCAAAAGGCATATAGAAGTGCAATATCCGGCTGCTGGGAATACAGATGTCCGGCTGCAGGGTATAAGTACTGTGGATAGTACTAGGTTAGGTGTCATACTGCTACAGTGTTGTAGGGGTGAATGAAGTACAGTGGAGTGTCTCTGTTTAGCAGAGGTGCGGTGGTATTTGGTAGTACAAGGTAAATTACACTTCGGCAGAACTTTGAACTGCTTGGTGATGCTGGGCAGAGTAAGAATAAATGACTGAGAGGGGGTGTGTAAGAGCTCGGCTGGTGTTGCTGTAGAGTCAGCAGAGAAGAGGGAAAAAGAGCTCGGCTGAGCATCTCTGTTTAGTAGAGATGCAAGGTGGTTGGTAATGTGGGGTAAATTACACTTCAGCAGAATGTTTGACTGCTGGGAAGTGTGTCAGAAATGAATGACTGAGAGGGAGAGTAAATGAGATTCTTCAAATCGAAGATGACTGTAATAAGAAACCCTGGCTCTTTATAGTGAGTCAGGGATCGTCTGATTGGACAATCATGAGAGGTTAACGTGTAACCAGCCGTGTTCAATCATAATCACGTGATCCTCTCGAAATTAGTTTATAACTAAACTTCACTTATTTTTTGTAAGATTTTTGAAAAGTGATTGACTAACCGACATACATGCACATATGCATAAGAATGTACTTGAAGGATGTCTAGGTGTCAAAACCGTAAAAACTGCACACAATGCACATATATAATCACATGCTTGTGGTTTCCTGTGTTTCTTAAAAGCAAAGAACTTACCTTAAAGATAAGAAGATTACAAATATGGTCGTCCTGTGTGATAATAATGGGGTCTCATTGGAAAATGTAAAAGATTTCCAAATTGTGTTGTATTATTACTTTTTATTATTGCTACCACTACTAATATTGTTATTCTTATAATTATATAATGATGATTATTATTATTGAGATAGATAGATTGACTATCACAAAGTCTCCGGAAACATTTGTGGTTTGACCTTACTTACATTTCTAGAGAAACAAAGAGCAGGTCTAAGTCTCTTCACTAGAAACGCTTCTTAAAAATAACTCTGCTTTCACACAACAAACAACCTCTTACATCCTGTGGCAGCTGAGGTCCACTTTATCACTGAGTTTACTTTAATCTGCACAATAAATGAAATTGGCCTGAAGCTTTGCAGATATCAAACAAAAGCATTTTGCAAACAGACAAATTCACAGATCATCAAAGGCTACTTTAATTTTTTTTTTTTTGCTGTGCATTAATAAATATTTTATAAATAAAACACAGACCTCAACAACTAACTTGGTGTTTAACATACTCAGAGTGCTTGTTATGGGATCTATAGTATCTTTTACTTACTTCGAAGACATACGACATGAAGACATACAGACTACGTTTACATGGACATTGGTAATAATTATTTGCCTTAATGTGAATAAGACAATAATATAATTAAGGTGTTACGTGAAGTGCTTTTTGAATGATGCGTCACCAGGATATCCACGTTTCCTGCAGAGTCTCATGTCATTTCGGGTTTTTCATCTTTAATTTTTTGACTTTAACTGCAGTTCGGCACATTCACTCATGAATATTTTATTCATGCCCCCATGACAAACTGGAGTATTAGACGCGAAAATTTAGTAAGTGAAGCTGTGGTCACACTAGAGTTTGATAATGCGAAATTCTGTCGTGCGGTGCTGCGAAAAGGGGCGGGATTAAACAAGATGATTAGACATTAAAAAAGCAAGCGTTGCTCCATGTTTTAAATTTCTGTCCAGAAAGGTCATGTTTTGATCCTCGTTTGTCTCACGCAGTCAAGTGATGCGATTTCGCAGGTCATAGTTCACCAAGCTTGAACTTTGCACCGCAGCGACCTGCGAAACCTGACGCATGACCTTGCATTTCCGGTCTGACGCATTCACGTGCGTATGAATGGAAGTCTATGGGGAGAAAAGTCCAGAGTGACCCCAGCTTAATGGTGGAAGATGTTTTAATGGGATTTGATAGCGCACGCCAAAAAGAAAGAAAAAACTTTCGCATTTCGTGATCAGTGTTGCCAGATGTAGCTGACTGATTCCAGCCCAAAAGCTATCCAAAACCCGCTGAAATGCAAATTCAAAACCACCCAATCTGGCAACACTGTTCGTGATGTGTGTGCATGTGTGTGTGCGTTCCTTTACTGACAGCCTTGTGTGTGCATCTTGTCGCAAAATACAGCAAAAAGGCCTACATGACGATAATAATTTGATTGCGGTGTTTACTTCAATATTGCCACTAATATATACATACGTCTTAATTCCATTTCTGTTTAGTTCAGTTATGACTTTAGTCGGATTAAGATAATCAAAAATTGCTGTTTACATGGTGAGTCTTAATCAGAGTATTGTCTTAATCATATTAAAATCATATTTAAGTATTGTTGCCCATGTAAACGTACTCAATGTTCGACTCACCCACACTGTCAGGGCTCTGCGAACTTGGATTTGCGAAGCAGCATTTTCTGTACGTACATCAAAAGCAAGTAGACTAAGGCTCATGCTTATTGACAATGGAAGATGATTTACGGTTAGTCGCGTCAGTAATCCAACCACGGAAAAAGGCTCAGTAATCACACTGTATCAGGTTAGCTGGAAGGGTGCTTGAGACTGAATTTCTGCCTCCATGTGGTGAAGTGAAAATAAAACTGCAGTTCCAATGATATTGATAAATAACCACAATCTCGTTTTTAAACCTACTTTGTACTTTTCATTTTTATTTCTTTATATGTTTGTTTACATCAATTCATTTCTTGAAATAAATATGTTCCTCATACATGTTTCTTATCTTTAATACAACATTTATGATTTGCCAAACACAATTATTCATTCATTCATTCATTTTCTTGTCGGCTTTGTCCCTTGCGGGGTCGCCACAGCGGAATGTACCGCCAACTTATCCAGCACGATTTTACGCAGCGGATGCCCTTCCAGCCGCAACCCATCTCTGGGAACTTCCACATTCACACTCATACACTATGGACAATTTAGCTTACCCAATTCACCTGTACTGCATGTCTTTGGACTGTGGGGGAAACCGGAGCACCCGGAGGAAACCCACGCGAACCCAGGGAGAACATGCAAACTCCACACAGAAACGCCAACTGACCCAGCCCAGCCGAGGTTCGAACCTGCGACCCAGCGACGTTCTTGCTGTGAGGCAACAGCACTACCTACTGGGTTGCCCTGGGTTGCCCCCCAAACACAATTAGAGAAACTCAATTAGTTCACAACATGAATTAATAGAAGACATTCACTTGGTTTACAGCAGTCACATAAATGAAATATAAAAATGTGGAGTGTTTGTATTTTTTAAGATTTTCACAGATTTCACATTGACAAGCCCATACTGCCCTATAGGCCACTAGTAAAACTAAACAAACAGACAGTTCTGACCACCAAAATGAGTCTCGGAGACAAGTATATGAACAATAAGAAGCATCTGAACAGCATTACGAAGTAAAAGAAAAGGAACTTGCTCTTTGTGCTTCACACTGAGAGATGCAGTAAATGTGTGCAGTAAATTTCTCATCCATCAGAGTCTACAGAAGAACTTTCACTGTACATCAAGCTTTTGCAGACACTGCATGCATACAAACCAGTCTGACCACAATCTCACCACTTAAGCATTTACACACACACACACTAACCAGCCTCTGTCCTGTCCTGTTCATGTCTCTTGCTCACAAGCACTAAGCTGAATGGAAACATTTGTGGTTAACAATAATCTTTTTAGCACGTATCATTTAAATACTTTTGAGATTCAAATTTTAAATAATGTCTCATATTGTGGAGCAAGTAAAATTAGATTTTATTTTTATTGCCAATTGTTGGCTAATGTTGAAACTAAGTCAGATAAATGATGTGGTCATCCAGTTTAGGAGAACTGCAAACACTTTAAACTAAACATCATTTCACACAGGAAACACACGTCAACATCCTGTTATTCAGACCCTTACGGTGTGTGTGTGTGCAAATACTTTATACTAAACCATTTTTAATACAGGACAGAGAAATTTGTCAGTTAATTTAACAATAATAATAATAATAATTTAATGTAAAAAAAAGTTGTATTTAGTAAAAAGTTTAAATATGTTATCTTGTATTATTTTATTATTGTATATTACAGTTTTTCTCAGTCGCTTTGGTGCATTTCTCACAACACTATTTACATTTGCACAACAGTTAATGCATTTCTCAAAACAATTAGTACAAACTGCAAAACCTAGTTGATAACCTGCAAAAGCGAGTCACTTGCTCAAAATGGAAAGCTCATTCCTGAAAAGCAAGTATTGATGTCAATGAAAGTGTCAGTGTCATCAAGATGAAAAGTCCTGACACCATTGTTTATGAGCAAGATAGTCAAATGGCTTAGTCATGTTTTCATGATGACAGTTTACTCTGTACATTTTTTCCAATGCAAAAAAGTCAGATTTTGGTGACACTTCCTGAAAATGCTCAAGACAGCTCTATATACTATTTGAAAACTACAGTAAAGTTAGACTTCACTCCATTTAGTGAGCTATTTGAGTACAAGACACTGAATATGTGTGTTCCACATTTTTACTGCATTTGCTCTTTGCAATTCTAATTTATTCACAGCATTGTGCAAAAGAATAAACACACCCTTATTTACAACAAACATAAACTTCCTTTGGGTAGAGCTGTGCACAACTGTAAACAATATTGCAGTACATATTGGAACTGAACCTACAACATACACAGGTCTGTAAATCATTCATGAAATTGTTCAATTTAGGAGACATTTCAGAAAAAAAGGTTTAACATTTTTAAAATAAAATTAGCTTGACAGATTTTGACAACTAGTTCAACATTTGTGTATGTAATGACTCAAGTAATGAAATGAGGACTATTAGTTTTCTATGGAATGACTATTCAGCATTCACAAGTTTAGTTAATTTTGACTGACATGACATAAGCAAATGATAATGTTATAAAATAGCAGAGAGTTGTATAAAAGCAATTGATGCATGTCCAAAAGCATTTGCAATTTGTTGAAAGGAATGAGAAACTGCTACTATGATGTGCACAAATGACTAATTGTTTTGAGAAATGCATTAACTGTTGTGCAAATGTAAATAATGTTGTGAGAAATGCACCAAAGCGACTGAGAAAAACTGTAACAACACTGTAACATTGCACGTTATGGTTAAATTATCTTTTTTTTTTTGTTCAATTTCTAATTTTTTGGAAAGTGTAGTAAGGGGGTCGCCACAGCAGCATGAACTGCCAACTATTCCAGCATATGTTTTATGCAGCAGATGCCTTTCCAGCCGCAACCAGCACTGGGAAACACCCATTCACTTTTGCATTCACACACACACACACACACACACACACATACACTACGGCTAATTTAGTTTACCCAATTCACCTATAGTGCATGACTTTGGACTGAGGGGGAAACCGGAACACCTGGAGGGAACCCACGCCAACACGGGGAGAACATGCAAACTCCACACAGAAATGCCAACTGACCCAGCCGGGACTTGAACCAGAGACCTTCTTGCTGTGAGGCGACAGTGCTATCCTCAAAATTATATTTAACCCAAAAATTTGTTACAATTTTAAATTTTATTTTTTCTTCCATCTCTAAAATGGTAAATGCACAATTAAAATGTAAGAGAAAATGAAACTTTGAAAGTCTTAATTTTTCTATAACTATACAATTTATAGTTATGTGTTATATATATTTTTACTCTATAAACTACTGTTGACATTTCTTCCAAAAAATGTTTTTTGCATTAAATAACAAAAAAAGGTACCATATCAGTATCAGATCAGATGTGTTTATATCAAATTTTAGAGTTGAGAACTTCAGAAGAGTTGAGAAATCAACATTTTATTGTCAGGAAAAATTGTCTAAATAAAAAATATTTTTGCTCTGAAATTTGAAAGAAATGTTATCAGATCTTAAATATATGAAATAAAATACAAAAAAAAAAAAAAATATATATATATATATATATATATATATATATATATATATATATATATATATATATACAAACAGTTGAAGTCAGAATTATTAGCCCCCTGTTTATTTTTTTCCCCAATTTCTGTTTAACGAAGAGAAGATTTTTTTTCAACACATTTCTAAACATAATAGTTTTACAGTTTTTCTCAGTCGTTTTGGTGCATTTCTCACAACACTATTTACATTTGCACAACAGTTAATGCATTTCTCAAAACAATTAGTCATTTGTGCACATCAAAGTAGCAGTTTCTCATTCCTTTCAACAAATTGCAAATGCTTTTGGACATGCATCAATTGCTTTCATACAACTCTCTGCTGTTTGTAACATTATCCTTTGCTTACGTCATGTCAGTCAAAATTAACTAAACTTGTGTCTGCTGAATAGTCATTCGATATTAAACTAATAGTCCTCATTTCATTACTTGAGTCATTACATACAAAAATGTTGAACTAGTTGTCAAAATCTGTCAAGCTCATTTTATTTAAAAACTTTAAATCTTTTTTTTTCCACTGAAAATTTCTTCTAAATTGAACAATTTCATGAATGATTTACAGACCTGTGTATGTTGTAGGTTCAGTTCCAATATGTACTGCAATGTTGTTTACAGTTGTGCACAGCTCTACCCAAAGAAAGTTTGTTTGTTGTAAAAAAGGGTGTGTCTATTCTTTTGCACAATGCTGTGAATAAATTAGAATTGTAAAGAGCAAATGCAGTAAACATGTGAAACATACATATTCAGTGTCTTGTACTCAGATACCTCACTAAATGCAGTGATGTCTAACTTTACTGTAGTTTTCAAATGGCTGTGCTAATAGTATATAATGCTGCCTTGAGCATTTTCAGGAAGTGTCACCAAAATCTGACTTTTTTGCATTGGAAAAAATGTCCAGAGTAAAGTGTCATAATGAAAACATGACAAAGCCATTTGACTATCTTGTTCATAAACAATGGTGTCAGGACTTTTCATCTTGATGACACTGACACTTTCATTGACATCAATACTTGCTTTTGAGGAATGAGCTATCCATTTTGAGCAAGTGACTCGCTTTTGCAGGTTATCAACTAGGTTTTGCAGTTTGCACCAATTGTTTTGAGAAATGCATTAACTGTTGTGCAAATGTAAATAGTGTTGTGAGAAATGGACCAAAGCGACTGAGAAAAACTGTAATAACTCATTTCTAATAACTGATTTATTTTATCTTTGCCATGATGACAGTAAATAATATTTGACTAGATATTTTTCAAGACACTTCTATACAGCTTAAAGTGACATTTAAAGGCTTAACTAGGTTAATTAGGTTAACTAGGCAGGTTAGGGTAATTAGGCAAGTTATTGTATAATGATGGTTTGTTCTGCAGAAAATCAAAAAAAAATATGGCTTAAAAGGGGCTAATAATTTTGACCTTAAAATGGTTTTTAAAACTTCAAAACTGCTTTTATTCTAGCCGAAATAAAACAAACAAGACTTTCTCCAGAAGAAAAAATATTATCAGACATACTGTGTAAATGTCCTTGCTGTGTTAAACATCATTTGGAAAATATTTAAAAAGAAAATAAAATCAAAGGGGGGGCTAATAATTCTCACTTTAACTGTATATATTCAAAGTGGTCTCTTTTTTCATAGCTGTATATTGATTAGCTGGGTTAGCAAATAAAATCAAATGGTGAGAAGTTGATTTACAGTAAATAATTTAGTGCAAAATGTGAAATAAATATTTGAAGGGTTTGATTTTTATGCTTTTAGAGTTACAAATCTCCAAAACAAAGTGTTAAAATGTAAACTGAACTGTAAATCGTCCTTAGTGATCTTATTAGGACATAAATGGTATATGAATTATTATATACTTCTATTATATGGTGACGCCGTCTTGCACTTAGATGCATTTTAAAACTGCTGTTTTAAGCAAAATCAACTTTTTTTGTTTTCAAGGCAAAGGGTTTACTCACTTTTTTTAAGTAAATTAACTAATCACTTTTTACAGTATAATTATTGTAAGCACAATTTAAAGCTGTACTTTTTCAAGTTTTTTTTTAAGTAGACACAATCTGATTTTGTAAAAATGTTAAGTTCTACTTAAGTATATTTTTGCCACATTCTTGTACTTTTAATAGAGTAAAACTTTGTACTTTTACTTGAGAATCGTTTTGAGTACATTTTACATCCCTGAATGCACTTCAGTTGTTTTTTAGCTCTATTCAGTTTCTGTTCTGACCTGAGCATATGTACTGAAGTCTGAACACGGCACTCGCTTTGTCTTGCGTTGTTTCTGTCTTCTGTTCTTCACATCTAATGACGCATAGCACACCTCTTCATCTTCAGCCTGGAATAAAAAGTACATTACATAATGTTTAGATCTAAACTCTCTCTATCTTTAATTAATTGTTCTCTCCAAGTATTATTTATATATTACCTGTTCAACATTCTATAGCATGCATCAAACAAACAATTTTCAAAAGCAGAAAAAAATAGAGCGGGTGTCCATAATGAACGTGAGTGTTTGTCAACTGTACCTCAACTGTATTTCTTCTTTGTAGTTGGACTTTTTGTTCTGTTGCAGCATCTAAAATGGATTAAATACAAACATCACTTACATACATGCAGTATTTAATGAATGCAGTTGATGCAATTACGGTTGTTTAAATTTCTAACATTAAACTGTGCATGCAGCAGAGCGTAGGCAGTGTGGTTTTTTCAGCGCTAAAAGGTTGAAGCTTCATTGGATCTGGGTGTATTGCTACTCTGTTTACTCTCAACTAAAGTAACAATGCATTGATAATGACCAAAAACACATTGAAAGACAGTAAAGAAGTAGGAATTTTACCCAATAAATCCACTAATAATATTTTCTGATTTGTACATAATCAATCAAATGAACTCAAATGATTAAAATGCAACAGATTTTTGGGCCTCACCTACAAAACCAAATTGAAAACAATTTTTAGTATCAGGTTTGCTTAAGTTATTAATTATTATTAATAATTATTTCATATTAAATTATAACTATATTTTTATAAATATTATTATATCTATCATGCTTACAATCAAAAACAAAAATAAGTGTTTTTAGACAGAGGATAGATAGATAGATAGATAGATAGATAGATAGATAGATAGATAGATAGATAGATAGATAGATAGATAGATAGATAGATAGATAGATAGATAGACAGACAGACAGACAGACAGACAGACAGACAGACAGACAGACAGACAGACAGACAGACAGACAGACAGACAGACAGACAGACAGACAGACAGACAGACAGACAGACAGACAGACAGACAGACAGACAGACAGACAGATAGATAGATAGATAGATAGATAGATAGATAGATAGATAGATAGATAGATAGATAGATGAAAAGAGGTGTGCAATGGCTGTTGATCTGTATGTTAAAAAGTGGAGATGCAGTGTGAATTACCTGTAGTTTTCTTCTGACAGAGGCAGTAGACACAGATGGAGAAGAGGAGAACACACACCGAACACACACTGAGCAGCAGATTCCAGCAGAAAACACACTCTGAGACACCAGGAGGAGTGGAGGTGCTGTTCAAGAGCTCAGAACAGGACGTCTCTTTCTCAAGATAAACAAACACAAATGTATTAATACATTTTGATGTGCTCCTCAGGATAGATTCCCAATATTATAATAATTGTTTTCACACCTGCAAGACAGAGACGAGTTGTTCGGTTTCCATATTGGTACAACTCAGATCCAGAGATGATGCCTTTTTCATCCTTATTTACCTTTTTCTCAGTTTTTACACAGTAGAACAGGCCCAGATCAGAGACACTGATGTTAGTAATGTGTAGATCATAAGAATTAATGGCAGGGTTGTGGATAAAGCTGAAATGCTTAATTGTTTCAAATATCCTATAATCCATTACTAAAGAGGGCTGGTTTTCATGAGAGCAGTTCCTTATCCATACAATGAGGGAACCAGTAAGTGAAGTAGGTAAAGAGACATCACAGTAGAGAGTGATGTTTTCTCCTGGTCTGACTTTCACCTCCACTTCTTCTCCAGAGATTCTTCTCAGACTGCTCAACAAAACCCCTGTAAGTAAGAAAGGAAGAGTGCAAAGAAACTATAAAACACTTAACGATACTTGTGCTACCATACAAAAGCATAAATATATTACTAAAGCTGACATTTGATACTCATTTAAATAAAAAAAAGCATTTGTAAATAGATTTATTTTCTTACACAAAAGCAGGATGAGAGTAAGTCGTGGCCTCTCCATGTCAGTGAGTGATAGTGAGTAACTGACACTGGTGAGGGTCTTAATGCACACAAACAGCTCTTATCTGATTGGTTCAGGTCAATGGAAAGTTTTACCTAAATGCCCACGCATCATGAGGGGTTGGCTTTACATTGGGTTATTGTGTGTATATACAGAGGAAGGACAGCGTTAACCAAACATAGACTTTTTTTAATGTGATATGACTTTTGATGTAACATGAAAAAAGAACATCATTAAATTATCATCATCAAACGAATACGCTGTGTAGGTCAAATATAATGTTTTATATTTATATTTTGCTGCAATCAATTTCATAGGAATTACATACAATGACAGGCAATTTACATAATCAAACAACATAACCGATGTGGATGCTAATACAGTATAGTTACTATTAGAGTTATCTTTATAGTTATCATTCTCGTTTTTGATGAGACTCAATTCAGCAACATGTCAACATGTCAAAACAGGAAATCACAGCTTTAGACCTCTGTCAGCAAATACATTTGTAACAGATACTTCACAGCAAGTTTATCATTGGTCAAAAATATCTCCTTTAGTCTTTGTGTGGTTTCATATGTTGGTTAGGGTGCACATATCTGCACAGGAAGCTTGCTTTAATAACTGTGTTACTGTTACTTGGCAAAATTACAAAAATAAAGCTTTTTCTTTTTCAGACATCTCTCATTTTGTCTTCCTCATCATCACAAACAGCTCCTGTTAAAAATAATGCATGTGTCAATTAATTATAATATTTGCATTTAGCTCTCCTGTGAGAGGAAACTCTGTGATGTATGTTTCTGATTATAGGATGGTTTCATAGGCTGTGCTTATGTAATGATTGGTCAGGGAACTCTGGGTCCATTTTGCAGTTTTATTATAAAACACAGTGTAATAAAGTAAACAGTGTAGCACAGAATGATTGCAGGTGAATGGTGAACACAACACAATAGTCCAGATGAGTAATGATGATGATCTGAGCAGATAGCAGATAACCATAAACAATGATACAGGCTATGGTCGGGGGCAGGCAGCAAACAGGTAAATGTCAGAAGACAGGCTAGGGTTGGGGGCATGCAGCAAAGAGTCACAACGAGGAAACAATCAAGGTCAGCAACAGACAAACTAGTGCAGATAACAAGAGAAACTGCTTAGTAGAGTTTGCAAGGCAAAACAAGACTTCATAGTGAGTGAACGGGAGAAAGCAGTATACAGTATATGGGGTGAATGGAATTGAGTTCAGCTGTGCCCTAATCAACGCCAGGCACAGGGTTATGGGACATGTAGTTCATGAATGGTTCAACCCAGTGTCATTCTGAAAACGTAGCTCTATATACATTTCTGGAAAGCACCAAATGTGTCACAGGAGCTACGTTTTTTTGCAGTTTTTGTTTTCGCGAATCCACCAGAGGCCGCTGTGTATGCTTTTTGAAATCTCAAATTTCTCTCGAGAATGCCATTCCCGCCTGCTGTTCTCGCGAAAACCCACCAGAGGCCGCTGTCGACTGACTGTTTGACTGACTGAATGACTGACTGACCGATCAACTAACCCACCCTCCTCCTTCTCTAAACCCAACCAATTGTTTTGATTGCCCCGCCCATCGACTTCCCTAAACCTAACCAACAAATTTCAAAAGCAATCCAGAAAAAGAAAAGCCCTCGCCTGATTTTTACCACGTTTTACAATCTTACCAAATTCTCACCCTGTTATTTACTTGTTTATTTTATTTTTTTGGATTCTGTTTTTGTGCTTTCTGGAACCGTTCTTTGCCGGACTCGAACCCTGTCGTCGTGGTCAAGTCCTCTCTGCATCTCAAGTCCACCAATGTACATGGCAAGCTAATAGGACAAACATCGGGAAAACTGTCCAAATGGAGGTAAGTGGTCAGCTAGTAATCGTCATACCACCCTGTAGCGTTTGTTTTAAAGATGAAATGCAGTCATACGTACTTCTGGCTACATAATTCGCGATCTCCAGAAATGTATATAGGGCTACATTTTCAGAATGAGCCTATGATGTAATGGTTGGTATTCTGGTGAGGGTGACCATCTTTGTACAGAAATTTTAAATATTGGGCAATAGTGGCAGAAACTGGAGCATCTGGAGAAAACCCACGCAGACACGGGAGAAGATGCAAACTCTACACAGAAAGGCCTCCTAGTCCATCTGCACTCAAACTTGTGACCATAATGCTGTGAGGTGACAGTGAAAAACAATAAGCCACCATTCCACCCCTAGACTATCATCTATAGCAAAATGACACAGGTGTTCCCTTTTAACTCAGCAGATGAACCAATTTACTGAGTCAAACAGTTCCCTGCAGTGTAGCTTCAGTTAAAAGTAGGAGTGTGAATATTTTATCACCTCTTGTTAGGGAGAGAGCTTTTCAGAGAATTAACCACTAAACAACAAATGTTCTTTTTCTTTTACCTTTTTTTTGCAACAAGTTTATGCTTCATTCTGAGAAACTGTGATACTTCCTGATCAATAAATTAAACCTTTGCAGACACTGCATGCATGCAAACCAATTTCACCACAACATAAGCATTTGCACACAAACTAACCACTGTCCTGTTTGTGCATCATAATGTCTGCACACAAGCAAGACAGAGTGGAAACATTTGTGGTTTAGATGTAATCTTTTAACTGAGACCAAGACCCTCCCTTGAGAAAAAAAGACTCACATAAACAATCATGAAGTGTCACATAAACACTATGATAATTCAGAGAACGAGGAGAAAAATACACACCTTAAAATAAGCAGAATTTCTCCATCACTGTGGATCCACTAAGAGTACACCTTTAATACAGCCAAAAATAAATACAATAAAGGATTGCGTTTTCAATTATTCATTTCCCTACGGCTTAGTTCCTTATTTATCAGGGGTTGCCACAGCGGAATGGACCCTCAACTATTCCAGCATATGTTTTTACCCAGCAGATGCCTTCTCAGCCGCAACCCAGCACAGTGCTGGGAAACACCCATACACTCTTGGGGTAGTTTTTGCTCAACTGGCCACTCCTAAGAAGGTTCTCCACTGATTAATTTGTAGAAATTGACTCTGGAAATTGACGTGGTTTACGTCAGTCACAAAGCTTTAGAAATCTATAACCTTTTCCAGACGGGTAGATCTCAATTCTTTTTTTTTACATTTGTTTTTGAATTTGGGATCTTGGCATGATGTCTAGCTTTTGAGTATCTTTTGGTCTACCTCTCTTTGTCAGGCAGGTCCTATTTAAGTGATTTCTTGATTGTAAACCGGTGTGGCAGTAATCAGGCCTGGGTGTCAACACAGTTGCAATCAATTTCAGTAGAATGATAAACACTGACAGCCATCTTGCAATCTAATGAATCCAAAGATACTTTAAAGCTTTCAAGCATTTAAATGTGTATAGTGACAGAATATTGTTAGCTGCTATGAATGCTAATATAGCTAGTTATCTTATCATTACAGTTATCTCTATAGTTAGTTCTTTGTGTGATCAAGACTTACTTTAGCAACAGGAAACCACAAGTTATATTTAGAGCACTGAGAGAAAGCACTGCTATCAAACGCATCTCTTTTTTATCTTTGGTAAAAGAGCACAAATGTTTCCATTGGCATTTGGAGGGTTTTATTTGTTGGTTTGAGTGCACATATTTGCATAAAGGAAACTTGCTTATATAACTGTTGATAATGGTCTATACCAGGAGACCCCAAACATGGTCCTGGAGGGCCGGTGTCCTGCAGAGTTTAGCTCCAAATTGCCTCAACACACCTGTGTGGAAGTTTCAGGTCTTGATTATCTTGTTCAGGTGTGTATGATTATGGATGGATCTAAAATCTGCAGGACACTGCTACACTATGACAAGCCTAAGTTAGTTTAGATTTTATTTATTTTTTGTGCATATGGAAAGAAGAAAACGTGTCCTACTAGTTGTTTGTCAAGCCCATTCACCTGTGTGGAGCAGACTCAGATTTGCAGAATGTTTTTCATGAAGTATCGTGTGCTTATAAGAAAGTGTCTGGTGCATATGGAGAGAAAAAGAGTGTGTCGCCTACAGGTGGTTTGTCAAGCCCACTCGCCTACATAAAGCAGACTCAGATTTGCACAATGTTTTCAAAGTATCGGGTGCTTATAAGAAAGTGTCTGGAGAGAAAAAGAGTATGTCACCTACAGGTGGTTTGTCAAGCCCACTCACTTGCCTTAAGCAGACTCAGAATTGCATGATGTTTGCCAGAAACATTGAGTGTTGATAATAAAAAAAGAAGAAATAAAACAGAGTAGAGAGTGTCCTACACCGAAGAAAAATTGTTTTGGTATGGTAAAATCTAATACATTTTTTATGTGTGTGTCATACTGTCATAATCTTTAAATTGTGATATTAAGTGTCAAGGATGACTAGAACTTCCTAAGTAAAATTGTCAGTATGTACACATTTACTTCATGTTGTAAATGAACTGAATGAAAAGAGTTCAATATTATTATTCATTTGCTTGTAATATTTAAAAGTCTTTTAATCTTTGTAAATTGTAACTGGAAAGTATTGACTTGGTTGGCATGGCCGAGAACGGCCACAAAAATGACTAAACCCTGTGCATCAACAAGCTTTGGGCTTATATAAACCCTGTTGCTGGTTTGTGGTTTGACCGTCCTTAGACAACTGGTAAAATTTCAGCCCACAAGCCTTGCTGTTTCTGAGATATATTGACCAAGTCACATTGCCATCCCAATTTGTTCCTTTTTACATCCAAGGATTTAACTGTGTCAACACCAAAAGTGCTAACACCTAGTTTAAAGACAATGCTATCTCTGTGCTTTATTGGCCACCAAACTTGCTGGACATAAAATCCATAGAGAATCTACAGTTTGTGGTATTGTGCAGAGGACGATATGAGACACCAGACAAACACCACTATCAGAACTGAAGGCCACTATCAGACCTTTATAACACCTCAGCACTGCCACAGACTCATCACCTCCATGCCACTTCACATTGCTGAAATAATTCATGTTAAGACAGCTCCAACCCAGTATTGAGTGCTGTACATGTTCATACTTTACAGTAGTCCAGCATTTCTGTGTTAAAAGTTATTTTTTATTGGTCTTAAGTATATTTTAATTTTCTGAGATTCAGAATTTTGAGTTTTCATTAGCTGTAAGCCATAAACATCAAAATGAAAAGAAATTAACACTTGAAATAAATTAGTCTGAGTGTAATGAATGATTAAATAATTCCCCAGTGCTGTTTATTTACTGAGAAAATATCATTTTCAAAACATTTTTAAACATAATCTGTTAAATAAATTATCTCTAATAACTCTTTCTTTTGTCTTTGCCAAGATGACAGTGCATAATATTTTAATATAAACATTTTACAAGACACTAGAATTCAGCTTAAAGTGCAATTTACAGGCTTATCTAGGTTAATTAGGGTAACTAAATTTAGTTTAATTAGGCAAATCATAGGACAACAGTGTTTTGTTCTGTAGCCCAAAAAAATCTTACCAGGGTTAATAATAATGACCTTAATGTTTTGTTTATTTTTTATTAAAAACTGCTTTAATTTCAGCCAAACTGAAAGAAGTACGATTTCTCCAGAAGAACATAATACATTTCACTGATCTGATAAGATCTCTTAGATTATTGTCACAAAGTCACATTGTCTTTCTTTAGTTTTGTGTATTGATTAATATGTGCGCGAGGGCAACTATTTATTTAATGGGGGAGTTTTCTGAGAGATGAAGAGCTGTAAAGTGAGTGTTCAATTACAAAAGAAATGATTACACAAACTCAGTGTTACCTTTATATTAAGATTAACAAAACTGTATAACTTTAAAGGAAACATAACTATTAAAGCATGTCTTGGAGCGAATAAGCCCAAAAGGGTTTTTTATGTAAATGCATTTATTTTAATTACATTTATAAATATATTTAATTAGTAATAACTATTGATGGGTTGGATTTTTAATATTTAACATTGTTCAGCAATTATTCAGCAGTAATTAAACATGTCTGTAGCATTTCCTCCTGCAGATGTGCTTCAGTCAGTTCAGCACTGCAGGGAGCTGTCCATTGTGCTGAATTTACTCCACACTAAACTCTCTTCACATTAAAGTCATTACATTACAGACACTGATCAGTGAACAGGATACTGTCATTTCTCAAGATCTAAAGAAGGTCTTATGTAGAAATTAAAACATAATAGAAAATACAAACAGATTGAATTGCTTTAAACTGAATTGCTTTGGAAATTTTGTTGAATGATTATTACAATTTGGTTTAAAATGTCGAATGTAAGACACTCATATGCTGCATTGCTCTGCTCTTGTTTAAATAAATCAAACCCCAGTTGTGTGCTGTTCATGATTCATGATACAAATTTTTATAAATCAGACTTTTGCAGTGTTCAGTTTCGCAACAATTCTAAGTTATGAAAGTAATCAAAGCACCATTTACAGTTGCAGCTTCCACTAAATATTTTCTTACTCTGCTTCTTTCTGCTTTTGTCTAACCACAGTTTTTCTCATGCATTGATGTGTGTGTTGAGCATGCAAAATTACCAGCTTGACCACAAACACTTTTAGGACATTCAGTGTGCTGCATGCCTGAATGGAAAAAAATGTGGTTTGTGTTCTCACCTAGCTTTTCACAGCAACTGCAACATCACTGCACCAGGACCACCAGTAAGACCAAGAAGAAGAAGAAAAAACAGCACTGAGCCTAAAAGCTGATGTTGGCTGCAAGCAGAATCATTTAGGACCCAGAGATAATTTCAGATTAAAAAGACATTTATAATAATATAATAAATTAATCATATTATTAATCATTTCATTTAATGAATGATTTTTTTAACTAGGCTTAAAAAATAGAAACTTTTTTTACCTTTAATATAATTACTACTGTTAACTAGTGTGTAAAATCAGGCCTCTTCAATGAACACTATGCACCCTTAGCGGAAGTTCAGAAGCGCAAAATCACATCAAATGATCAAACGTAATGACAAACGAGAAATGTTTTTCTAAAAAGAATCTGTTATTTATTTATTTTTAACAGAAACGAACAAAACTAGATAGGTTAGCAAAATTCTAGCAAACATGTACAGGCTCATGGTCATAGGCTAATTGTTTAGGGTTGCTGTTTTGTTTGTTTTGCTTTCTTGTACAGATCTTGTAGTAATTTAACATATTGCAAGCTGTATATTAGTAATGAAAACAGGTGTTTAGATTCATACAAATGAGAAATAATGAATTTAGAAACTTGCACCTTCTCTGCTGTGGACGCCATCTTGTGGTCAGACGTGGGAATTCATTCGGCGCGTGAATGCTTTTTGAGTGTACACAAAGTCAAATTATCCAAAATATCGAAAACATTAATAAAATTTAATAATAATAAATCTGTAAACAAAAGCAAATGAAAAGTACGTAAATATGACTGTCCCATGTGCCAGATGATATCTACGGACGGTCACGTGATCTGAAATTGTGCGTAGGCTAAATGGTAACGTAAGCATCAGCGTGATAATTTACTTTATATTATTTACAATAATAAACAATTTCGAACTTTTACTTATATTCCTAATATATATCTGAAGAGTAAACACTGTACAAATAATTAACATAATTAAGAATTGCATTTTACATTCTTTAAGCCACTAATAGAAAATATCTGAGTTTATTTTATTATTTTAATTTATTTAATATATTTTAATTACTAAATAGGTGTAAAGTCAAATTTTCTCACTAATTACAGTTTCGTGATTTATAAATAAATTAATTTGAATGTAATAATATTATTTTAATAAATTATTATTTATTATTATTAACTATTTAATATAATTTATATGAATATTATAGATGAGATGTATCGTTTTGTTTACATGATTCAGATTAGCGATTTAAATTGTGGTTGCTATAGCAACGCGTGTTATGATTTGTCTCAATATATAAACACTGAGACGCCGCTATCTGTTGTTGATGAAAGGCGAATTTCTGAGACATTTGCTGAGGATTTCTGTGCTGATACTTCGATTCTTCAAGGAGACCAGAGGATTTCTGACAGAAGACTTTTATTTTATAAGGAGATCGACGCTCAGAGCTGAAATTATTTCTTTTGACACGTTTTGTTGCTCTTTTGTTGTGTTTATTTTTATTTTATTCTTGTTTTTAGTTTAATTTTCTTTTCTTTTTTATTTTAATTTACATTTTTATTGATATTTTATCTTTGTTCTTGTTTTCAGGTTTGCTGGAGTTTGGAGGAGTTTGTCAGATGGGTGAAAACCGCAGTGAGTGTTTTAGTTATTTTTTGTTTATTATCAATCATGATATGATGTTGTATAATATTTGGGGAAATGTGATGTAAATAAACGAGTACAAACGAACCCATTTCAACACAACTGTTCCCAGCTATAAGTAATCAGATGTCTTTTATTTTCTGTAAATGCAGCTACTAAAATTGGTTGTTGATTAGTTCTTATAATCTTATAATAAACGTGATATGTTGTTGCCTCAGGCCGCTCCAGATCCAGGAGTTCTGCTTTCATCCAGGCAGCTGTTCAGGACGTCTGGACACATGATGGTGATGGTGAAACCCAGACCGTGAGCCAAGAGCTTGATGGATTTCTCGCACCTCTGCCTTCCCTGTTGGCCGAGTCTGTGTCCACAGATCAGGGTAACAGGAAGAGGAAGCGGCAGAGCGGCAGCCAGCAAACACCAGAAGATGAACGTCCGTCCACCTCATCTAGAAGAGCTTTCAAACGCTCTCGCAGAGGTCAGAATGGCTTATTCAAGAAGTGATCATGATGTTTCGTTAATGCTCTTTTACAGTTTTCTCTACTGCAGCGTGTTTTCTTTAACACACATTTCTACTGCTCCTCTGTGTTGCAGACGCGTATGCAAAGGGCCCACTGCTGGGAGAAGGTGGATTTGGCTCTGTGTTTGCTGGGATGCGCAGGTCTGATGGACTGCCAGTAAGACCTTTTCTCCGCTCTTCATTCAAACAGCCTTTAGAAATGCTGATATCAGTAAATGTGATGTGTGATGATCAGGCAGGTGTGATTTATTATGCTTTATCTGTCTACAGGTCGCCATCAAGTATGTGTCTAAAGAGCGGACACAGAGGAGACTGAGAGTTGTGAGTTCAGTGTGAACCTGTTCTTGTGTTCGATGTTTCATTGGGTTCTGAATCGAATCGTTTGTCCTGCAGGAAGGTCAGGGTCGGCTGCCGCTGGAGGTGGCACTGATGACCCGCGTCACTTCAGCTCCTGTCTGCCCCAATGTCCTGCAGCTGCTAGACTGGTTTGACCGTCCCAGACGCTACATCCTGATCCTGGAGCGTCCGGATCCCTGCCAAGACCTCCAGAGCTTCTGTGAGGAGAACGGCTGTCTGGATGAGCGTCTGGCCAAGAAAGTGCTGGTGCAGCTGATCGCGGCTCTGAAACACTGCGAGAGCCGCGGGGTCCTGCACCGGGACGTCAAGCCAGAGAATCTGCTGATCTCCACAGAGTCCCAGGACATCAAGCTGCTGGACTTCGGCTGTGGAGATCTGCTCAAGCGCTCGGCCTACAAATACTTCTCAGGTGGGTTTGTGTTACAGAAGGAAACACTCTGTGGATGTTTGTGAGCTTTTGATGATCCACCAAAGGGAATTTGTGTGTACTGGAGTGTTTTGAACGGGTGTTTGTGGTCTCCTTGTGTCTCTCAGGAACTCTTCAATACGCTCCACCTGAGTGGTTCTGCAGACAGCGCTATCATGCGGCTCCAGCTACAGTGTGGTCAGTAGGAGTGACCCTCTTCAACATCCTGTGCAACCGTTTCCCCTTCAGAGGTGCACTGAGGGTCACGTCCAGAAGCAAACTGACCTTCCCCAGAAATCTGTCAACAGGTAAGAGACTCACTGAGAGATCAGCAGAAGTGTGTTGCTCTGTGTTTCTGAAGACGGTGTTGTGTGTATCAGAGTGCCGTCAGCTGATTCGCTGGTGTCTCAGTCCAGCGGCGGCTGATCGGCCCAGTTTAGACGATATTGAGCGCCATCCCTGGTTACAGTGAACAGGTGGCCAGTGACATGACACTTATCTGAGTGACGCACTCATGGCTTTGATTGTGTTGTTAGGGTCAGTCTGGATTAATGATCTTAATGATTTGTATAGGGTGAGCAGGAGTTACACAGGACGTGCAGAGAACTGCTTCCTGATCACCTGCAGAATGAGGAGTGGGCATAAACTAATGGCCGACTCACCCAGGGCCAGCGCCCCCTCACCTGCACTAACCCGCCCCTTCAGATGACTTTAATGTTAATAGGGATTTTAATAATAAACTTTGCTGTTTAGAAAAATAATCCAGGTGTAGTGTCTTCCTAGAGTGACTGGAGAGAGCTCAGATAAAGGGATAGTTCACACAAAATAATAATTTACCTACTGTTTACTTAAACTTAAGTGGTTCAAAATCTTTATGAGTTTTCACAAAAGAAGATATTTCGAAGAAAGCAGTCCGTCAGACATTCATGCTTTACACACATTTACACATTCTTAACAATCAAGACTGTAGTTTGACGTTAAATAAATCAAATGCAGATGCCAGAACATTGCCATTAACACTCTATTGTAAAATCATGTTGTGCATATTTCTACTAAAGAACAATTCCTTTAGTTTACTCTACTTTACATTCTGCTGGTTCTGACATTAGAATAAATACTGAACTCTGAACTCTGAGCTCTTTTATTCCTCAGCCTTTGTTGCTGTGTGGAAGGCATGTCTAATGAAGCATAACACACTTCATCACCACCCTGAAACAGAATATATTTAATTAAATTAATAAACAAATAAATAAATAAATAACAGCATTATATTATATTATATTATATTATATTATATTATATTATATTATATTATATTATATTATATTATATTATATTATATTATATTGATGTAATTTCTGTTGCTGCCAATCAAGTGCAAATAAAATATGTTAAAATTATTCTCAAAATGTGCTCATACCTCAACATGTCTGTTCTCAGCTCCAGAACCTACAGCACATTAACAAAACATAAGAACAATTTACATTTGGTTCATTATGAAACACTCCTAATTTTATGAAAGACCGTCAAGGGCTATAATATGACTTGGCATATAAAAATAATGTTCAGGAGTAAATGATTACCTGTAGTTTTCTTCTGACACAGGCAGTAGACACAGATGGAGAAGAGGAGAACACACACCGAACACACACTGAATAGCAGATTTCAGCAGAAAACACACTCTGATGCAGGTGATGTGGAGGTGCTGTTAAACCGTTCAGCACAAGGAGACTCTTGCTCTAAAATGAACAATAGGCCATTTTTAAAGTAAATATATTTAGTTAATACATTGATTTTATTTTATCTTACTGATTACACAACTCAAAATAATGAAAAATCTGAGTTTAACACTGATGAATTTGCTAAAAGTGATTAGAAAATCAGGAGTTAAAGATTCTAATATAAAAATACATTATAAATCATCGTTTTACAAAATAGAATTAATTTGCGGTTAGTTTAATTTAAAATATTATTAGACACTAAGATACACTTTAAAAATGTATTATAGATAAACTTTTTTACTAATATATTTATAAATATACATTATTTCTGTATTTAAAGTTAGACTATGGCTGCAGGATTGTGTGGCTTATTTATTTGCAGGACTTTGCATTAATTATCTTGATAATTATAATAATAAAATAATAATGCTTCAGGTAAACATGTAAACTTTTCATTAAAGCACAGCTATAATATGAAGAGATAAACTATAATTTATACTATTATTATAATAAATGACACTATAATTTACACTGTAGATGTTTGCATGTCTCTTCATAAGCTATATTAGAAACACATTTAAAGAATTTGTCTACACAAAACAAAGCAATGAAAACAGCAGTTGTTTCTTACCCAGGACAGACAGTCTGATTGTCTTGTTTCCATATTTATACTCAATGTTTGGTTTGATTCCTTGTTCATCTTTATATATTTTTGTTTCTCTTTTCCCACAGTAGTAAAGTCCCTCATCAGAGACACTGACATTCTCTATATGTAGATCATAGGAGTTACTGGAGCTGTTGGGCACAAAACTGAATGGTGGAAACGTCTCCTTGAAGAGTGTTGAGCGATCTATTGACAGAGATGGCTGATTCTCATGCGAGCAGTTTCTCATCCAAATAATGTCTGATCCAGAAGGTAAAGCACAGTAGAGAGTGACCCCAAACACTTTCTGCTCTTCACACAACAAAAAACCTGCAGAACAAATGCAAGAGTGTGTATTAAATCTCTAGCACATCATAAAGAATACATCACGACATTCAAACACACAAAAATATTAACTCACACAGAAGTATGATGACTGTAAGTCTCGCTCGCTCCATCTCAGAGAGTGTGAATGTGAGGGTCTTCAGCTGCAGTGTGAATGGTCCGCTTCATTGTGGTGGGTGGGATCTCTGCGGAAGAGCTCTGAATCTTTGTGTTGTTGTTTTGTTTTTAGGGTCATAATCTGGTCTGTTCCCTCTCATCTGTTTCTTTAAAACACACTTTAAAAACTCTTTTAGATGTTCAAGTTTATTTATAAAATGCAATAGTGAACTCAACCTTAAAAAATTGTTGGACAGTGTGATGTTTAATGTAATGGAGATGACCTGAAGTGTTGAGCATCTTTATGAGTTTGTTGTTTCGCACCGTTCATCTACATGCTTATTGTTTTCTTTGGCTTCTAAACCTCCAGAATGTCTGTATTTACTCAAGGTTTCTTTTGCTCTTGGTCTTTAAAAGTTGCTAGAAACTTATTTTTGCTTTTGTCTGTAACCGTAAAGTTTTCCATTCCATTTGTGCACTCTATACAAGCTCAAGTCACAACTAGTGCAGTGACACAATCACGAGGTTGTGGTTTCCTGTTTTAGCTTGTCTAAAAATTCCATGGTGAAATAAGAGCGATCATGGTCAGTTTAATTATATCAGTTTAATATGAGATTGATTGATTGATTGATTGATTGATTGATTGATTGATTGATTGATTGATTGATTGATTGATTGATTGATTGATTGATTGATTGATTGATTGATATAGTGTTTGTGCTAGTATGGTGGGCCTGGTGATAATCTACAGACACTTTACTGTTAAATGTAAATGAATAATGTGTATCAGAGTTACAGTGTGTATTTGATCAGTGTGAATTTGACATGAAATGAGAAATTTACTACATTGGAAACACATAGTCTGAAAGTGAAAATATCAAATATATTTTCAACTCGATCAAAACTAGTAAATACAGAGACGTAAGCATTCACAAGAGGACAGTGACAAAGGCCACTGGAAACATTTGTGGTTTGGGTCATAACCTAGATAAACAAAGAGCAGGGTGGACTCTCTCCATCACCATAACTAGCACTTCAGTCACACATGAAAAGCGCTTCTCACATCCTGTGGCATTTAACAGTAAAACTCTTGCACTAAATGACTACAGTACATTTCTACATCAGTGAACTGTAATGATGGCTGGGTTCAAAATCACACACTGTACTTTCCTACTATATAGGACAGATGGAACCAGGATTTCTAGGGCACTAATCTTGACAAAATTCAGGCTTGTTCTTTCTTATGATTTATGATCAAGCAGCCTGTGTGAAATATTAGGCTACGATTGGATTTAGTTCTGATCATACGTATTATAAATTTGATTGGTCACAGTTTCATGCTGTTTACCTCATAAACAATAGCAGAACTTTGTGCACCAGTTTGAGCTTGAACATGTTTGTGTTTACATGAACTTTTATTATTTATTATTATGAGCACAAACCTGTCAGTTTATGAATGAAGTAAAGTCTTAATCCAATCTTACTTCAATCTGAACACATCATATGTGTAGTTTATTGTTGTTGTTTGTTTTGTTTTTTGTTGAATAAAATAAGAATAAAACGTAAAGAAGCGGTCAGACTTTTCTTTCTAATTCAGAGCATAGAGTCATATAAACTATCATCATCATATAAACTGAACTGATTTCATTAAGAGTAATAATGTTGATAGATCCCTGAACACAATCCAGCCATGGAGGTAATGCACACGGTTTAATTATTTGCAATCATTAAAGTTTCACTCAGAAAAATAATAAAACACTACTGAAGTTTTTATTAGTCTGAAAACTGACCATTGTTTCATCTTAAGCCATGTTCGTGACATTAATAGGTCTGTGGTTACAATTTTGAAGGTGATAATTTTCCTGATGGTTTGTAGACAAGTGGTGTTTGCGTCACTTCAGCTATTATCCACTAGATAGAGCCATTGTTTGTTCATGACTCCCTCTTTAAGCTTTATTCATTTACACAGCTATTAAATATTAAACTATTAACTATTAAATATTTTTGTGTTCATATTTGAAAAAAAGTGATTATTCATGATTGAACATTTATATTCAAATTTATTTTTAGATATGCAGATAATCTACAGATACAAACATACGCATCCTTGTGCTGTTATTAGTTTTTCTCAGTGCCTTTGGTGCATTTCTCACAACACTATTTACATTTGCACAACAGTTCATGCATTTCTCAAAACAATTAGTCATTTATGCACATAGTAGCAGTTTCTCATTCCTTCCAACAAATTGCAAATGCTTTTGGACATGCATCAATTGCTTTTATACAACTCTCTGCTGTTTGTAACATTATCATTTGCTTATGTCATGTCAGTCAAAATGAACTAAACTTGTGAATGCTGAATAGTCATTCCATATAAAACTAATAGTCCTCATTTCATTACTTGAGTATTCTGAGATTCAGAATTTTGAGTTTTCATGAGCTGTAAGCCATAATTATCAAAATGAAAAGAAATAAACACTTGAAATAAATTAGTCTGAGTGTAATGAATGATTAAATATTTCCCCTTTGCTGTTTAACTGAGAAAATATCATTTTCAACACATTTTTAAACATAATATGTTAAATAAATTATCTCTAATAACTCTTTCTTTTGTCTTTGCCAAGATGACAGTGCATAATATTGTAATAGGTATTTTACAAGACACTAGAATTCAGCTTAAAGTGCAATTTACAGGCTTATCTAGGTTAATTAGGGTAACTAAATTTAGTTTAATTAGGCAAATAGGACAACAGTGTTTTGTTCTGTAGCCCAAAAAAATCTTACCAGGGTTAATAATAATGCCCTTAATTTTTTGTTTATTTTTTATTAAAAACTGCTTTAATTTCAGCCAAACTGAAAGAAGTACGATTTCTCCAGAAGAACATAATACATTTCACTGATCTGATAAGATCTCTTAGATCATGGTCACAAAGTCACATTGTCTTTCTTTAGTTTTGCGTATTGATTAATGTGCGCGAGGGCAACTATTTATTTAATGGGGGAGTTTTCTGAGAGATGAAGAGCTGTAAAGTGAGTGTTCAATTACAAGAAGAAATGATTACACAAACTCAGTGTTACCTTTATATTAAGATTAACAAAACTGTATAACTTTAAAGGAAACATAACTATTAAAGCATGTCTTGGAGCGAATAAGCCCAAAAGGGTTTTTTATGTAAATGCATTTATTTTAATTACATTTATAAATATATTTAATTAGTAATAACTATTGATGGGTTAGATTTTTAATATTTAACATTGTTCAGCAATTATTCAGCAGTAATTAAACATCTCTGTAGCATATCCTCCTGCAGATGTGCTTCAGTCAGTTCAGCACTGCAGGAAGCTGTCCATTGTGCTGAATTTACTCCACACTAAACTCTCTTCACATTAAAGTCATTACATTACAGACACTGATCAGTGAACAGGATACTGTCATTTCTCAAGATCTAAAGAAGGTCTTATGTAGAAATTAAAACATAATAGAAAATAC
Source organism: Danio kyathit (assembly GCA_903798195.1). Taxonomy (NCBI): domain Eukaryota; kingdom Metazoa; phylum Chordata; class Actinopteri; order Cypriniformes; family Danionidae; genus Danio; species Danio kyathit. The sequence continues at coordinate 21,482,954 of LR812519.1, read as the reverse complement.
AAACAGATTGAATTGCTTTAAACTGAATTGCTTTGGAAATTTTGTTGAATGATTATTACAATTTGGTTTAAAATGTCGAATGTAAGACACTCATATGCTGCATTGCTCTGCTCTTGTTTAAATAAATCAAACCCCAGTTGTGTGCTGTTCATGATTCATGATACAAATTTTTATAAATCAGACTTTTGCAGTGTTCAGTTTCGCAACAATTCTAAGTTATGAAAGTAATAAAAGCACCATTTACAGTTGCAGCTTCCACTAAATATTTTCTTACTCTGCTTCTTTCTGCTTTTGTCTAACCACAGTTTTTCTCATGCGTTGATGTGTGTGTTGAGCATGCAAAATTACCAGCTTAACCACAAACACTTTTAGGACATTCAGTGTGCTGCATGCCTGAATGGAAAAAATTGTGGTTTGTGTTCTCACCTAGCTTTTCACAGCAACTGCAACATCACTGCACCAGGACAACCAGTAAGACCAAGAAGAAGAAGAAAAAACAGCACTGAGCCTAAAAGCTGATGTTGGCTGCAAGCAGAATCATTTAGGACCCAGAGATAATTTCAGATTAAAAAGACATTTATAATAATATAATAAATTAATCACATTATTAATCATTTCATTTAATGAATGATTTTTTTAACTAGGCTTAAAAAATAGAAACTTTTTTTACCTTTAATATAATTACTACTGTTAACTAGTGTGTAAAATCAGGCCTCTTCAAAGAACACTATGCACCCTTAGCGGAAGTTCAGAAGCGCAAAATCACATCAAATGATCAAACGTAATGACAAACGAGAAATGTTTTTCTAAAAAGAATCTGTTATTTATTTATTTTTAACAGAAACGAACAAAACTAGATAGGTTAGCAAAATTCTAGCAAACATGTACAGGCTCATGGTCATAGGATAATTCATAGGCTAATTGTTTAGGGTTGCTGTTTTGTTTGTTTTGCTTTCTTGTACAGACCTTGTAGTAATTTAACATATTGCAAGCTGTATATTAGTAATGAAAACAGGTGTTTAGATACATACAAATGAGAAATAATGAATTTAGAAACTTGCACCTTCTCTGCTGTGGACGCCATCTTGTGGTCAGACGTGGGAATTCATTCGGCGCGTGAATGCTTTTGTGTTTTCTCTAGCCGTTGAGTGTACACAAAGTCAAATTATCCAAAATATCGAAAACATTAATAAAATTTAATAATAATAAATCTGTAAACAAAAGCAAATGAAAAGTACGTAAATATGACTGTCCCATGTGCCAGATGATATCTACGGACGGTCACGTGATCTGAAATTGTGCGTAGGCTAAATGGTAACGTAAGCATCAGCGTGATAATTTACTTTATATTATTCACAATAATAAACAATTTCGAACTTTTACTTATATTCCTAATATATATCTGAAGAGTAAACACTGTACAAATAATTAAGATAATTAAGAATTGCATTTTACATTCTTTAAGCCACTAATAGAAAATATCTGAGTTTATTTTATTATTTTAATTTATTTAATATATTTTAATTCCTAAATAGGTGTAAAGTCAAATTTTCTCACCAATTACAGTTTCGTGATTTATAAATAAATTAATTTAAATTTAATAATATTATTTTAATATATTATTATTTATTATTATTAACTATTTAATATCATTTATATGAATATTATAGATGAGATGTATCGTTTTGTTTACATGATTCAGATTAGCGATTTAAATTGTGGTTGCTATAGCAACGCGTGTTATGATTTGACTCAATATATAAACACTGAGACGCCGCTATCTGTTGATTGAGGAGAGGCGAATTTCTGAGACATTTGCTGAGGATTTCTGTGCTGATACTGCGATTCTTCAAGGAGACCAGAGGATTTCTGACAGAAGACTTTTATTTTATAAGGAGATCGACGCTCAGAGCTGAACTTATTTCTTTTGACACGTTTTGTTGCTCTTTTGTTGTGTTTATTTTTATTTTATTCTTGTTTTTATTTTAATTTTCTTTTCTTTTTTATTTTAATTTACATTTTTATTGATATTTTATCTTTGTTCTTGTTTTCAGGTTTGCTGGAGTTTGGAGGAGTTTGTCAGATGGGTGAAAACCGCAGTGAGTGTTTTAGTTATTATTTGTTTATTATCAATCATGATATGATGTTGTATAATATTTGGGGAAATGTGATGTAAATAAACGAGTACAAACGAACCCATTTCAACACAACTGTTCCCAGCTATAAGTGATCAGATGTCTTTTATTTTATGCAGCTACTAAAATTGGTTGTTGATTAATTCTTATAATCTTATAATAAACGTGATATGTTGTTGCCTCAGGCCGCTCCAGATCCAGGAGTTCTGCTTTCATCCAGGCAGCTGTTCAGGACGTCTGGACACATGATGGTGATGGTGAAACCCAGACCGTGAGCCAAGAGCTTGATGGATTTCTCGCACCTCTGCCTTCCCTGTTGGCCGAGTCTGTGTCCACAGATCAGGGTAACAGGAAGAGGAAGCGGCAGAGCGGCAGCCAGCAAACACCAGGAGATGAACGTCCGTCCACCTCATCTAGAAGAGCTTTCAAACGCTCTCGCAGAGGTCAGAATGGCTTATTCAAGAAGTGATCATGATGTTTCATTAATGCTCTTTTACAGTTTTCTCTACTGCAGCGTGTTTTCTTTAACACACATTTCTACTGCTCCTCTGTGTTGCAGACGCGTATGCAAAGGGCCCACTGCTGGGAGAAGGTGGATTTGGCTCTGTGTTTGCTGGGATGCGCAGGTCTGATGGACTGCCAGTAAGACCTTTTCTCCGCTCTTCATTCAAACAGCCTTTAGAAATGCTGATATCAGTAAATGTGATGTGTGATGATCAGGCAGGTGTGATTTATTATGCTTTATCTGTCTACAGGTCGCCATCAAGTATGTGTCTAAAGAGCGGACACAGAGGAGACTGAGAGTTGTGAGTTCAGTGTGAACCTGTTGTTGTGTTTGATGTTTCATTGGGTTCTGAATCGAATCGTTTGTCCTGCAGGAAGGTCAGGGTCGGCTGCCGCTGGAGGTGGCACTGATGACCCGCGTCACTTCAGCTCCTGCCTGCCCCAATGTCCTGCAGCTGCTAGACTGGTTTGACCGTCCCAGACGCTACATCCTGATCCTGGAGCGTCCGGATCCTTGCCAAGACCTCCAGAGCTTCTGTGAGGAGAACGGCTGTCTGGATGAGCGTCTGGCCAAGAAAGTGCTGGTGCAGCTGATCGCGGCTCTGAAACACTGCGAGAGCCGCGGAGTCCTGCACCGGGACGTCAAGCCAGAGAACCTGCTGATCTCCACAGAGTCCCAGGACATCAAGCTGCTGGACTTCGGCTGTGGAGATCTGCTCAAGCGCTCGGCCTACAAATACTTCTCAGGTGGGTTTGTGTTACAGAAGGAAACACTCTGTGGATGTTTGTGAGCTTTTGATGATCCACCAAAGGGAATTTGTGTGTACTGGAGTGTTTTGAACAGGTGTTTGTGGTCTCCTTGTGTCTCTCAGGAACTCTTCAATACGCTCCACCTGAGTGGTTCTGCAGACAGCGCTATCATGCGGCTCCAGCTACAGTGTGGTCAGTAGGAGTGACCCTCTTCAACATCCTGTGCAACCGTTTCCCCTTCAGAGGTGCACTGAGGGTCACGTCCAGAAGCAAACTGACCTTCCCCAGAAATCTGTCAACAGGTAAGAGACTCACTGAGAGATCAGCAGAAGTGTGTTGCTCTGTGTTTCTGAAGACGGTGTTGTGTGTATCAGAGTGCCGTCAGCTGATTCGCTGGTGTCTCAGTCCAGCGGCGGCTGATCGGCCCAGTTTAGACGATATTGAGCGCCATCCCTGGTTACAGTGAACAGGTGGCCAGTGACATGACACTTATCTGAGTGACGCACTCATGGTTTGATTGTGTTGTTAGGGTCAGTCTGGATTAATGATCTTAATGATTTGTACAGGGTGAGCAGGAGTTACACAGGACGTGCAGAGAACTGCTTCCTGATCACCTGCAGAATGAGGAGTGGGCATAAACTAATGGCCGACTCACCCAGGGCCAGCGCCCCCTCACCTGCACTAACCCGCCCCTTCAGATGACTTTAATGTTAATAGGGATTTTAATAATAAACTTTGCTGTTTAGAAAAATAATCCAGGTGTAGTGTCTTCCTAGAGTGACTGGAGAGAGCTCAGATAAAGGGATAGTTCACACAAAATAATAATTTACCTACTGTTTACTTAAACTTAAGTGGTTCAAAATATTTATGAGTTTTCACAAAAGAAGATATTTCGAAGAAAGCAGTCCGTCAGACATTCATGCTTTACACACATTTACACATTCTTAACAATCAAGACTGTAGTTTGAGGTTTAAATAAATCAAATGCAGATGCCAGAACATTGCCATTAACACTCTATTGTAAAATCATGTTGTGCATATTTCTACTAAAGAACAATTCCTTTAGTTTACTCTACTTTACATTCTGCTGGTTCTGACATTAGAATAAATACTGAACTCTGAACTCTGAGCTCTTTTATTCCTCAGCCTTTGTTGCTGTGTGGAAGGCATGTCTAATGAAGCATAACACACTTCATCACCACCCTGAAACAGAATATATTTAATTAAATTAATAAACAAATAAATAACAGTATTATATTATATTATATTATATTATATTATATTATATTATATTATATTATATTATATTATATTATATTATATTATATTATATTATATTGATGTAATTTATGTTGCTGCCAATCAAGTGCAAATAAAATATGTTAAAATTATTCTCAAAATGTGCTCATACCTCAACATGTCTGTTCTCAGCTCCAGAACCTACAGCACATTAACAAAACATAAGAACAATTTACATTTGCTTCATTATGAAAATCTCCTAATTTTATGAAAGACCGTCAAGGGCTATAATATGACTTGGCATATAAAAATAATGTTCAGGATTAAATGATTACCTGTAGTTTTCTTCTGACACAGGCAGTAGACACAGATGTAGAAGAGGAGAACACACACCGAACACACACTGAACAGCAGATTCCAGCAGAAAACACACTCTGATGCAGGTGATGTGGAGGTGCTGTTAAACCGTTCAGCACAAGGAGACTCTTGCTCTAAAATGAACAATAGGCCATTTTTAAAGTAAATATATTTAGTTAATACATTGATTTTATTTTATCTTACTGATTACACAACTCAAAATAATGAAAAATCTGAGTTTAACACTGATAAATTTGCTAAAAGTGATTAGAAAATCAGGAGTTAAAGATTCTAATATAAAAATACATTGTAAATCATCGTTTTACAAAATAGAATTAATTTGCTGTTAGTTTAATTTAAAATATTATTAGACACTAAGATACACTTTAAAAAATGTATTATAGATAAACTTTTTTACTAATATATTTATAAATATACATTATTATGTATTTAAAGTTAGACTATGGCTGCAGGATTGAGTGGCTTATTTATTTGCAGGACTTTGCATTAACTATCTTGATAATTATAATATTAAAATAATAATGCTTCAGGTAAACATGTAAACTTTTCATTAAAGCACAGCTATAATATGAAGAGATAAACTATAATTTATACTATTATTATAATAAATGACACTATAATGTAGATGTTTGCATGTCTCTTCATAAGCTATATTAGAAACACATTTAAAGAATTTGTCTACACAAAACAAAGCAATGAAAACAGCAGTTGTTTCTCACCCAGGACAGCCAGTCTGATTGTCTTGTTTCCATATTTATACTCAATGTTTGGTTTGATTCCTTGTTAATTTTTATATATTTTTGTTTCTCTTTTCCCACAGTAGTAAAGTCCCTCATCAGAGACACTGACATTCTCTATATGTAGATCATAGGAGTTACTGGAGCTGTTGGACACAAAACTGAATGGTGGAAACGTCTCCTTGAAGAGTGTTGAGCGATCTATTGACAGAGATGGCTGATTCTCATGCGAGCAGTTTCTCATCCAAATAATGTCTGATCCAGAAGGTAAAGCACAGTAGAGAGTGACCCCAAACACTTTCTGCTCTTCACACAACAAAAAACCTGCAGAACAAATGCAAGAGTGTGTATTAAATCTCTAGCACATCATAAAGAATACATCACGACATTCAGACACACAAAAATATTGACTCACACAGAAGTATGATGACTGTAAGTCTCGCTCGCTCCATCTCAGACACTGTGAATGTGAGGGTCTTCAGCTGCAGTGTGAAGGGTCCGCTTCATTGTGGTGGGTGGGATCTCTGCGGAAGAGCTCTGAATCTTTTTATTGTCTTGTTTTTAGGGTCATAATCTGGTCTGTTCCCTCTCATCTGTTTCTTTAAAACACACTTTAAAAACTCTTTTAGATGTTCAAGTTTATTTATAAAATGCAATACTCAACCTTAAAAAATTGTTGGACAGTGTGATGTTTAATGTAATGGAGATGACCTGAAGTGTTGAGCATCTTTATGAGATTCTTGTTTCACACCGTTCATCTACATGCTTATTGTTTTCTTTGGCTTCTAAACCTCCAGAATGTGTGTATTTACTCAAGGTTTCTTTTGCTCTTGGTCTTTAAAAGTTGCTAGAAACTTATTTTTGCTTTTGTCTGTAACCGCAAAGTTTTCCATTCCATTTGTGCACTCTATACAAGCTCAAGTCACAACTAGTGCACTGACACAATCACGAGGTTGTGGTTTCCTGTTTTAGCTTGTCTAAAAATTCCATGGTGAAATAAGAGCGATCATGGTCAGTTTAATTATATCAGTTTAATATGAGATTGATTGATTGATTGATTGATTGATTGATTGATTGATTGATTGATTGATTGATTGATTGATTGATTGATTGGTTAATTGATATAGTGTTTGTGCTAGTATGGTGGGCCTGGTGATAATCTACAGACACTTTACTGTTAAATGTAAATGAATAATGTGTATCAGAGTTAAAGTGTGTATTTGATCAGTGTGAATTTGACATGAAATGAGAAATTTACTACATTGGAAACACATAGTCTGAAAGTGAAAATATCAAATATATTTTCAACTCGATCAAAACTTGTAAAATACAGAGACGTAAGCATTCACAAGAGGACAGTGACAAAGGCCACTGGAAACATTTGTGGTTTGGGTCATAACCTAGATAAACAAAGAGCAGGGTGGACTCTCTCCATCACCATAACTAGCACTTCAGTCACACATGAAAAGCGCTTCTCACATCCTGTGGCATTTAACAGTAAAACTCTTGCACTAAATGACTACAGTACATTTCTACATCAGTGAACTGAAATGATGGCTGGGTTCAAAATCACATACTGTACTTTCCTACTATATAGGACAGATGGAACCAGGATTTCTAGGGCACTAATCTTGACAAAATTCAGGCTTGTTCTTTCTTATGATTTATGATCAAGCAGCCTGTGTGAAATATTAGGCTACGATTGGATTTAGTTCTGATCATACGTATTATAAATTTGATTTGTCACAGTTTCATGCCGTTTACCTCATAAACAATAGCAGAACTTTGTGCACCAGTTTGAGCTTGAACATGTTTGTGTTTACATGAACTTTTATTATTTATTATTATGAGCACAAACCTGTCAGTTTATGAATGAAGTAAAGTCTTAATCCAATCTTACTTCAATCTGAACACATCATATGTGTAGTTTATTGTTGTTGTTTGTTTTGTTTTTTGTTGAATAAAATAAGAATAAAACTTAAAGAAGCGGTCAGACTTTTCTTTCTAATTCAGAGCATAGAGTCATATAAACTATCATCATCATATAAACTGAACTGATTTCATTAAGAGTAATAATGTTGATAGATCCCTGAACACAATCCAGCCATGGAGGTAATGCACACGGTTTAATTATTTGCAATCATTAAAGTTTCACTCAGAAAAATAATAAAACACTACTGAAGTTTTTATTAGTCTGAAAACTTACCATTGTTTCATCTTAAGCCATGTTCGTGACATTAATAGGTCTGTGGTTACAATTTTGAAGGTAATAATTGGTCCTGATGGTTTGTAGACAAGTGGTGTTTGCGTCACTTCAGCTATTATCCACTAGATAGAGCCATTGTTTGTTCATGACTCCTTTTTAAGCTTTATTCATTTACACAGCTATTAAATATTAAACTATTAACTATTAAATATTTTTGTGTTCATATTTGAAAAAAAAAGTGATTATTCATGATTGAACATTTATATTCAAATTTATTTTTAGATATGCAGATAATCTACAGATACAAACATACGCATCCTTGTGCTGTTATTAGTTTTTCTCAGTCGCTTTGGTGCATTTCTCACAACACTATTTACATTTGCACAACAGTTCATGCATTTCTCAAAACAATTAGTCATTTATGCACATAGTAGCAGTTTCTCATTCCTTTCAACAAATTGCAAATGCTTTTGGACATGCATCAATTGCTTTTATACAACTCTCTGCTGTTTGTAACATTATCCTTTGCTTATGTCATGTCAGTCAAAATTAACTAAACTTGTGTCTGCTGAATAGTCATTCCATATCAAACTAATAGTCCTCATTTCATTACTTGAGTCATTACATACAAAAATGTTGAACTAGTGGTTAAAATCTGTCAAGCTAATATTATAAACATTTTAAAATCTTTTTTTCCTGAAAATGTTTTCTAAATTGAACAATTTCATGAATGATTTACTGTACAGACCTGTGTATGTTGTAGGTTCAATTTCAATATGTACAGCAATATTGTTTACAGTTGTGCACAGCTCTACCCAAAGGAAGTTTATGTTTGTTGTAAATATGGGTGTATTTATTATTTTGCACAATGCTGTGAATAAATTAGAATTGCAAAGAGCTTAAAATGTGAAACATACATATTCAGTGTCTTGTACTCAGATACGTCACTAAATGCAGTGATGTCTAACTTTACTGTAGTTTTCAAATGGCTGTGCAAACAGTTTATAGTGCTGTCTTGAGCATTTTCAGGACGTGTCACCAAAATCTGACTTTTTTTGCATTGGAAAAAATGTACAGAGTAAAGTGTCATAATGAAAACATGACAAAGCCATTTGACTATCTTGTTCATAAACAATGGTGTCAGGACTTTTCACCTTGAATTCATGATGACACTGACACTTTCATTGACATCAATACTTGCTTTTCAGGAATGAGCTCTCCATTTTGAGCAAGTGACACGCTTTTGCAGGTTATCAACCAGGTTTTGCAGTTTGTACTAATTGTTTTGAAAAATGCATTAACTTGTGCAAATGTAAATAGTGTTGTGAGAAATGCACCAAAGCGACTGAGAAAAACTGTAATGTGTTTTTCTAAATAATCTTTGGACACATTAAAATTGTCAAAAATAAAATGTAAAACCCTAAAGAAGCAGTGAATCATAGTATTCATTTTAAAGACAGTTGATTGTAATAGATAATGTACTTTAAATAAAACCATGTCCACTCTAACTATATCAGAAATAAGACAGAAAGTAGACTAAGAACAGTTCATGTGTCAGATGTTGGTGTAGGGATGTTTAGATGTCAGTGGTCTATAAGAGACTTCAGTGTGGACGCAGATCTTTCCAGTCTTACTCGCCTCACACTGATGTTTCTCTACACAATCTGCCTGAAATGATCGACAAGGAGAGAATGGATCATATAAACTAGTGAAAAACCACATCAGTCTACAATTCATCTTTGAAATGCTCATTAAAAAAGGAGTATAAAATGGTTACCATCAAAACATTTGCTTTAAGTATCTCAGCACTCATGTCAGAACCTAAAAACACAAAATGAACCAACATGAAAAACATACTGTAGTAATTGAATGTAAATACTATAGTGTTTTTGAGCCATACTATAGTAAGGTACTTGAATTGATCTGTTGTGGTAATTCGTTGCTGTGGTAATACAACAACAAACAAATACTATTGAGTATATACTACAATACACCAAGGTTTACTGCAGTATTAATAAAGTGTTGTAAATACTATAATATACAGTATAATAAACTAACTCTATCCATTACAATATTCTTGTTTTAACATTTAAAAACACAACAATAAAAAAAGAAATGTTCAGAAAACAAAATCAACAACAAACTATTTACTATGTCTCATGATTTTATTTTTAAAGTATTACACTTACACTCATGATCATGAAAAAACTAATTAAAACAAATTATATTGTGCTTTTTCATGTGGAAAAGTCTGAAAAAATATAATTATAGTCAAAAATTTGTAAAAGCTAAAAAAAAACGCGCTGTGAAACTTTTATGTTGTGCTATTAATGCTATAAAAAATGCACTACAAATTCTCTTTGTTCAAAATGGATGTAAATGTGTAGCTGAGCTTTACCTGTAGTTTGAGGACGAAACACAGATGGAGGACAGGAGTGAGGAGAGGAGAACACACACCGGACACACACTCAACAGCAGCATCCAGCAGAAAACACACTCTGACACTGGAGGAGAAGTGGAGGCGATGGTGGACTCATGTGCAGAAACTGCTGATAAATAAAACACACAAGACTGAATATACAACTGAAGAGTTTCTGAAGCTTCCACAACATCTAACTTTAGAGGACATCGTCTTATATATTATTTCACAGACATTATATAAGTAAGAACAACTTTTCTATTTTAATTACTATTTTTAGATCATTTAATGTCATTAATCTGTTGTTGAAGGAATTAATCTAAATTCTGTCTTTAATTATTCACTTTTCATTTGCTCCAAAGAAAGAACTGAACACAATATAAAAACTTTAAACAAACATTTCAGCACTCTAATTAGTTTCCAAAGTCAGTCAGTGAAAACCAGAAACCACTCAGGTTACCATCATTTATCAAACTATCTGATTTTGTTATGCATTTATATTTTGTAACAAAAAACAAAAACAAAACAGGATTGGAGAGAGTGAGTGATAACAGATCAGATTTATTAGAATTAGAAATGGTGAATTATGAACATGAACTAATGCCTCGGTTAAATAATTAGCTGCCAGTTGTTTGTTTTTCGCGTGTACATATAGAACTGTGTCATCAGCATACATCTGAATATTAGTAGTAGGACAGACTAGTGGGAGGTCATTTATATACAGACTAAACAGGATTGGGCCCAAGATGGATCATTGAGGGACTCCACAATTACTAATTCTGTATACTGATTGACTATTACCAAGGCGCACACATTGTTTCCTATTTGTTAGATATGAAGTCATCCACATAATAGCCTCTGATGAGAAGTTAAAAAGAGTGAGCTTCGAGAGGAGTACCTCATGATTTACTGTGTCAAATGCCCTTTTTAAATCTAAAAAAACTGCTCCTATTACTCCACCTCTATCAAGTTTGGATTTCATATTCTCTATAAGATAACAGTTAGCAGATTCGGTTGAGTGATTTGTTCTAAATCCAAACTGCATTGGATGTAAAGGGGTGTGTCCCGCATTCAAGTAAGCAATCAATTGCTTTGCTACCCATTTCTCTGCTACTTTGGCAACTGTAGGCAATATACTAATCGGCCTATAATTTTCTACATTTGTTTGCTCGCCAGCTTTAAAAATCGGTGTCACTTTGGCTAATTTCCAAGCATCTGGGTATATACCTTGTGTAATTGAAAGATTTATCAGATGGGTGATAGGGCTAGCTAGTATATCCTTGTAAGTTTTTAAAAACACAGAATCTAATCCATAAGCATCCTTTGCCCTTGAAGTTCTAAGTGAATCTATAATGTTTAAAACTTCAGATTCAGATATATCATCTATTTTAAAAATTGGTTTATTAAAATTGATTGGACTGCATGTCGTACATTTAGATGAAAAGTTTTTAGCTAGTTCTGCAACAGAATTAATAAAATAATCATTAAAAATATTTGCAAGTCTTTCCTGATCATGAATGAGATTTCCATTTATTTTTAATCTTAATTCACTTAGACTATGGTCAGTTTTTCTTCCAGTCAGTGTATTAATATTTTTCCAAATCATCTTCCCATTACCTCTAGCATTATCTATTATTCTTATAAAAAAACTCCGCCCTAGCCTTCCTCATGTTTTTTACCACTTTATTTCTTAGAGATGTAAAAATGTACCTATCATTGCGAAGTCCTGATTTAAGTGCCCTTTTTAATGCAAAGCCTTCATTTGTTGCCACAGGGCATGATTAAGCCAGGGTAGTGTCATTTTTTGTCCAGTTTTACTTTTAACCTTTCTAGTGAAAGAAGTTATTAATTTATTAATAATTTTAAGAAACGTGTCACTGCTGTTAATATCTTGACTACTCAATAGATTTGACCAATCAATCTGCTGAAGGGCGTTTTCAAAATTTTTCATTTCATTTTTTGGTATTCTCTCATGAATTTTTTTTTTGCTGTGTTCTATCAAAGCGTTTTTTTGTTAGTTTTCGTGATATCAATGTAATATTATGATCCGATATACCAGTTAAAAGATTATATGTTTTTATTATCCTTTCTGGTCTATTTGTAAACATCAAATCTATTTGGCTCTGTGAGGAACTAGTTACTCTTGTTGGGCCTTTGACTAATTGGATATAATTAAATTTACTTACAATTTCTTTAAGCTTTTTCCGATCTGTTTTATTCTCCCAATTTATATTAAAATCCCCCATGATTAGTGTTTCTTTGGTCTGATCACCAAATCTTGTGCTCATGGTGCCGTCTACATCTATAAATGTCTTTTTCCTTTCTGCACAGTAGTAAAGTCCCTCATCAGAGACACTGGCATTCTCTATATGTAGATCATAGGAGTTACTGGAGCTGTTGAGCAGGAAACTGAACCGTGGAAATGTCTCCAGAAAGAGTTTTGGAGGATCAATTTACAAAGATGGCTGATTCTCATGCGAGCAGTTTCTCATCCAGATATTGTGAGATCCAAACGGTACAGCACAGTCACAGTAGAGAGTGACGCTTTCTCCTGGTTTAACTCTCATGTTCACTTCTGTCCCAAACACTTTCTGCTCTTCACACAACAAAACACCTGCAGAACAAATAGGTGAAAGAATTGACGTGATGAAGAATAAAGCACAACATTTAAAACACTAATAAGTGGACTTACACAGAAGTATGACGACTGTTGGTCTCTCCATCTCAGTGACTGGTGAGTGTGAGGGTCTTCAGTGTGGTTAGCTGCTCTTATCTGATTGGTTGACTCTCTCTGCTGGTGGGATGGGCTTCTTCTAAAGGGCTTTGATGAGGGCTTTAACTGATCTAGTCTAGTTACTCACAACTAGGTTTAAAAATATTTCTATTTCTATTTTCATTTTTTGCTATATTTTTGAAAAGTGATTGATTGACCGACACACATGCACATATGCATAAGAATGTACTCGCTTAAGGCATGTCTAGGTGTCAAAACCGCAAATCATTCTAATACATTTGTGTGCTCTCTGCAAAAACTGCACACAATGCACATATATAATCACATGCTTGTGGTTTCCTGTGTTTCTTACAAGCAAAGAACTTACCTTAAAGATAAGAAGATTACAAATATGGTTGACCTGTGTGGTAATAATGGGGTCTCATTGGAAAATTTTAATGAATTAAAAATTGTATAGTATTATATTGTTATTATTTTTATTATTACTACCACTACTGATATTGTTATTCTTCTTATTATATAGTACAATTTAAAAATACAATTGACAATAATGATGATGATTATTATTATTGGGATGGATGGATGGATGGATGGATGGATGGATGGATGGATGGATGGATGGATGGATGGATGGATGGATGGATGGATGGATGGATGGATGGATGGATGGATGGATGGATGGATGGATGGATGGATGGATGGATGGATGGATGGATGGATGGATGGATGGATGGATGGATGGATGGATGGATGGATAGATAGATAGATAGATAGATAGATAGATAGATAGATAGATAGATAGATAGATAGATGAAGATGCAGATGTGCACACATTCTGGACTGTCACAAAGTCGCCAGAAACAATTGTGGTTTGACCTTACATTTCTCGAGAAACAAAGAGCAGGTCTGGGTCTCTTCACTAGAAACGCTTTTTTAAAAAAACTCTGCTTTCACACAACAAACAGCCTCTTACATCCTGTGGCAGCTGAGGCCCACTTTATCATTAACTTTACTTTAATCTGTTGCACAATAAATGAAATTGGCCTGAAGCTTTGCAAATATCAAACAAATGCATTTTGCAAACAGAAAGACAAATTCACAGATGAACAAAGGCTACTTTGAATTATTTGTTTTGCATTAATAATTATTTTATAAATTAAAACACAGACCTCAACAACTAACTTGGTGTTTAACATACTCAGAATGCTTTTTGTGGGATCCTTTGAAACTACCGAAAACAAAATCTCTAAAACCTTTCTAGGGCCTGTTAGAAATGAACACTTTTTGTAAAATGATTGAATCTGATTTTATCACTTAATTGGAAACAAAAAGATAAGATATGTAAATCACATATATGGACGACCCTATGGACAAAAATTTATTTTTAATTATTTGGTATTTTGGGTCCTAAACACTTCCATCTTCATGCTCACTTAAACTCTTGGGTCCAATAGGCCAGGAAATATTGCATGTAAACATATAAGTAATCAAGCGTAAACTCTGAAAGGGTGCTCGAGACTGAATTTCTGCCCCATGTGCTGAACCTTCAAGTGTAAAATGAAACTGCAGTTATAATGCTATTGCTATACAACCAAAATCTCATGTTTAAACCTACTTTGTAATATTCAGTTTTATTTATTTATATGTTTATTTACCTGTGCATTGATTCATTTCTTGAAACCAGAGTAAGAGTAAGAAAACAGGCTAATGAATGCCAATAAGTTGGCAGAGCTTGGCTCCACAGGTGCCGGTGATTAATCATTAGTAGAGTATATAACTGGTGCACGCAGAGCGAGCATTTACACTTTTTCACTTCAGAGCCTCTCATGAGACTGAAGAGATGATCTGCTGAGCTGTTCCAGAGCAGTGATTCCACCAGTGCGAAAGTATCGAACTGGGCTCCTTTCCCATCCCTGGGCATTTCACTGGCAGCTCAAAGAGCATTTCATACTAAAGGAGCAGATCCCCTAAGAGAGCAACACAGTTTGGCAACGTTCCAACAATGCACTTCTGGATATGGTGGTTTCCTCTCCCCGGATGACGGGCATGAGTACTGCATAACATGTCTGGGGGTCCAGCATGTTGAGGACTAGCTCGCTGACAGCTCATGCCCTCACTGCGAGGGTATGACTGTTGCACAACTGCTGCTCCCCACAAGTCAGTTACCCCACAAGCAGGCCTGAGGATCACAGTGGGGCTCATCCATTGCCTTCATGGCCCACAGACCCCTCACTCCTCCACAGTGCACTCCATCCAAGCTTCCAGTGAGTGTGATGGTCCATGTCCCTGGATGGCCGCACTCTCATTGGATGACACCGAAGACCAGATGTCCATCGCTGCATCTGAGGGTGGACATTCGAATGACAATTCGGACCCACTGCTGCCCTCCAGGGTTGTCAGTGAGGTCTCGGATTTGGAGTCGGACATGTTAACTGTGCTAACCCGGGTTGCTTCGGAGGTAGGGCTGGAGATGGCTTCTCCCCCAGCCTGACCACCGGACCAATTAAATACGTGAAGAAGAAGGTCAAACCTTCCAAGCCCCCCGTCCCCTTCCTCCTGGAGATGCACAGTGAGCTCATGCAGGCATGGAGGGCACCTTTTTCTGCCTGGTCCTCATGGGCTCTCGCCCTCACTAACCTTGATGATGAAGCAACCATAGGGTATGAAGCGATTCCATAGGTGAAGCGCACTATCGCGGTCAATCTTGCCCACTTCACCTTATTTACCCACTACAAACTGCAATAACCTTCTAGTAACTCTATAATCCAATTTGTTCTGTCTAACTAGTGTTTCTGCAATATCTGGAATGGAATTTGTCTTGGATTTTGGGGTTAAGACAATGACTGTTTCTCAATATGCGTTCTTTACCGTTCTCGCGTCCTCGTGTTCTTGTGTAACGTCATCATCAACTGCCAAAGTTCAGTTAAAATACTCAAGACAGCAAGAACAGAGGATGTGTGAAACTTCCCAGATGTGTTCTTGATATCGATGACGCATGGATGCAGACTTGAGCACAGACAAATCTCGCTCAGTTCCACACAACTATTAAGGACCATCAAGTTTATAAAAACACCTTTTTGATAAAGGGATACAGCCTTAACGCATGACTAAATGCCTGGATTTAATGGGTCTGTCTCTCTAGTGCGTGAGTTTCTCTGATGCGTGAAAGATGAAGTCTTTTAAGAGGTCCTTTCTTGATGCGTGGAGCTTGCGACGCAGATCGAAGGATGCGCGAGACGAAAACTTTAAACTGAGTTTAATTTGCCCGAAAATAAGAAACGTGGACTCATTCATGTGGGTACAGAAACGCAGTCTGCCCCGTCGGGGCACTTCTGCAAAGACTTTTCTGCCTAGACCTTTCTGCTCTGATTTTGGGGAGTAGATGGGTTTTAACCAGCCTGATCTCACGAGGAAACCTAAGTATTTTACGTTTTGTCAGTTTAGTGGCTAATTCGTATGAATTCCTACGAGTTCGAAAATGTACGATTTTATAAAGTAGGCGTGGCACCCAACCCCACCCCTAACCCCAACCGTCATTGGGTGATGAGCAAATCGTACTAAATTGTATGAATTAGATCATACGAATTTATATGAAATCAAAAAGTTACGAATTGCCGTGAGATTGTGTTGGTTTTAACTATGGGTCAAGTCACACCCATTTTCTACTGACTGACCAATGATTTCATGCCAAAGCTGAGCGGGAGATTTCCTTTGTCTCAGGGACACTCATATGCATAATGAGAGGAGCATTAAAGAGCATTAAAGAATGTAAGCCGTATAAGTTATAATCAGGCCTCCTAGATCATGAGCTGTAGGATTATGTACGGAACAGAATGATACCAGACACATTTAGAAGTACATAAAACATAATTCATGCATTCTTAGTCTGTCTAGTGTCTAGGGGCATATACAGGTATATATAATAAACGAGGAAGTCAGGAAGAAAATACAAAAGTTTACAAACACATAACATTTACTTTGAGGTGAATTTTGAGATTTATGAGGCCATAGAGGGGGGGTCTCAGAATGTCTTTGAAGATGGGACAACTCTAGCTCTAGCCAAAATCTTGGTAGATAAGGTGTCCCAGAGTAAGAGACTTGCTGGCACCAGGGGTCATAAACACACATAGAAAGGAACCCAGACTCCTTTTAGGGATCATAACGGAATTTTACCTCCAGCCTGTATGTTACATCATTAAGGGTGTTTATGTGCTGAAATTCGTATTAAAAATCTGTTTTATTTATATTGTGCAACATATATTTGTAAATTCTTTATGCATAGTATTTATATTAGAAGGGAAAAAACAATAAATTGTTGTATGAATGCTGTAATGTTTAAATAATTTTCCATTAAAAACACGTTAAGGTCATGTGACCATCAGGAAGAATGCAGCATCTAATTTCTCACAGGACGCGTTCTGTGTTCTGAGGTGACCTGGCAAGACCGGTCTTCACAAGAACGCAAGTCTGTTCTCTGCGTTCTTGGAATTGAGAAACAGCCCTTATTTTAGAAACTATTTGAGCGCCACCTAGTGGTCATAGGGATTCATTGGCTTTTTGCCATTTATTATATTAGACCCAGAAACGAACACACAAACACACACATATCCACTTAATCCTTATCTACTTAATCATTTCAAAACAACAACAACAACAATAGTGAATGTGTTCCTCACATACAAGTTCCTTGTTCCACGTGTTTATTACATTTATGATTTGTCGACAAACAAGACACTCAGTAAGTTCACAACATGAATTGATAAAATACATTCACCTTCTATACAGCAGTCACATAAAGGAAAGAAAAAATGTGGAGTGTTTATATTATTAAAGAATTTTCGGATTTTTCACATTGGCAAGCCATTATTTAGGCCACTAGTAAAACTAAACAAACTGATGGTAATGACCAGCAAAATGAGCCTCAGAGACAAGTATATGAACTATGAGCAGTTAAATTAAACTTGTTTCTGACATTGTTTTTGACATTGCTTAGAGATGAATATTTACAGCATCATTTGAACACCATTACAAAGTAAAACAAACCTGCTCTTTGTGTTTCAGATGCAGTAAATGTGTGCAGTAAATTTCTCATCCATCAGAGTCTACAGAAGAACTTTCACTGTACATCAAGCTTATGCAGACACTGCATGCATACAAAATAATCTGACCACAAACTCACCACACAAGCATTTATACACACACACTAACCAGCCTCTGTCCTGTCCTGTTTATGTCTCATGCACACAAGCACTAAGCTGAATGGAAACATTTGTGGTTAACAATAATCTTTTATAACGAAATCAATATTATGATTATAATAAATCATATTAATTTTACAAAATACAGACAGGACACTTGACCAAAACACATTTGAAGAGAAAATTGATCATTGAAATATTTGATCAGTTTTGATTTAAGCTTTTAAAGAAGAATACAATTAAAATGAATGTATCGTATACTGAGGAGCAAATAAATATTTATTTTTTTGCCAGTTGTTGGCTAATGTTAAAACTGAGTCAGATAAATGATGTGGTCGTCCAGTTTAAGAGAACTTTAGTTTACTTTAAATAAAAAACATCATTTCAACCAGGAAACACACTTCAACATCCTGTTATTCAGATCCTTACACTAAACCACTTTTAGTACATGACAAAAATATTATAATGTAATTTAATAGGAAACAGCGTTGTAACTTTACAGGTTAGAGTTTGTCAGCTAATTTAATAATAATAATAATAATAATAATAATAATAAATATGTTTTCTTGTATCATTTTATTATTGTATATTAACAACCTTGTATCATTGCATGTTATGGTTAAATGATGAGAAATTTTGCTTAATTTCAATTTCAATGCAGTCGGGGGTGTAAAAAATACTCAACTAGTCATTTTACTTGATTGTTGTTATACTAAAGTATAATTATTTGACTATATGTACTTTTACTTGAGCACATTACAGCAAAAAAAAACTGTACTTCACCAAAAAAATGGGTTACATTTTATTTTTCTTCCACCTATAAAATAAAAAATGCACAATTAAAACTGAAGAGAAAATGAAATTTAAAAATCACAGTTTCTCCTTAACATTAAGATTTATAGTTATGTGTTTGAGGAAAAACTGCTGATGACATTTCTTCCAAAAAATCTTTTTTGCATAAAATAATAAAAAAGGTACCATACTATCAGATGTGTTTATATTAATTTTAGAGTTGAGAACTTCAGAAGAGTTGAGAAATCAATATTTGTTGGAACATAATTTTCCATCACAACAAATGCTAACGTGTTATTCCGACCAATCAACATTTTCTTGTGTAAAGTAAAAATATTTTTGCTCTGAAATTTAATAAGAAAAGTTATCAGACCTTAAAAGTATGAAACAAACAAAACAAATTTCAAGCGTTCTCTTAACTTTTTCCATAGTAGTTTATCCATTATAACAGGAGTAAATACAAGTTAATTTTTTTATTAGAGATCGATTCAACATTTTCTTCTCACGTTTTATTTTGTTGATGTACTTTTATAAATGTTATACTTACTGTAGGTACAATTTAAAACAACAAAAAATTAAAATATTCAAATTATAATATTTAGTATTTTTTCTGCTGCATTCTTGTACTTTTAACTGAGTAAAACTTTGTACTTTTACTCGACAATTGTTTTGAGTACATTTTACATCCCTGAATGCACTTCAGTTGCTTTTTTTTTTTTTTATCTGTATTCAATTTCTGTTCTGACCTGAGCATATGTACTGAAGTCTGAACACTGCACTCGCTTTGTCTTGCATTGTTTTTGTCTTCTGGTCTTCACAGCTAAAGACACATAGCACACCTCTTTATCTTCACCCTAAAATAAAAAGTACATTACATATTATTCAGCTCTAAACTCTCTCTAAGCTGTTTAATTAACTGTTCTCTTTGATTATTATTTATATATTACCTGTTTAACATTCTATAGCCTGTATCTAACAAATATTTTACAAAAGCACATCAGAAAAAAACAGAGCGAGTGTCCATAATGAACGAGAATGTTTGTATTGTTCATACCTCAACTGTATTTCTTCTTTGCAGTTGGACTTTTTGATCTGTTGCAGCATCTAAAAATGCAATAAATACAAACATCACTTACATACATAAATGAATCAGAGTACCGTAAACTGTGAAAATGCAAAAAGAAGAGTGTGAATTACCTGTAGTTTTCTTCTGACAGAGGCAGTAGACACAGATGAAGAAGAGGAGAACACACAACGAGCACACACTGAACAGCAGATCCAGCAGAAAACAAACTCTGAGACACCAGGAGGAGTGGAGGTGCTGTTCAAGAGCTCAGAACAGGACGTCTCTTTCTCAAGATAAATCAACACAAATCTGTCAAAACATTTTGATAAATTAAAATAGCTTTCTTACTGAATGAGGTGTTTTTCAGAATATACATGATATTAAGTAGCATTTTTTCATACCTGCTAAAGAGAGTACGATATGTTCGGTTTCCATAATAGTAAACCTCAGATGAGGAGATGATGCCTTTTTCATCCTCATTTACCTATTCTCCCCTTCTTCCCAGTTATACATGCCCCAGATTAGAGACACTGATGTTAGTAATGTGTAGATTGTAAGAGTTGCTGTAATTTATTATGCATAAAGCTGAAAGGCTGAAATATGTCATAATTTCCATCCATAGTTTTGCGCCAATTATGAGAGAAGGTTGATTTTCATGAGAGCAGTTTCTTATCCACACAATGAGGGAACCAGTAGATAAAGAGAGATCACAGTAGAGAGTGATGTTTTCTCCTGGTCTGACTTTCATCTCCACTTCTTCTCCAGAGATTCTTCTCAGACTGAACAACAAAACACCTGGAAAGTAGCAAAGTAACTTTAAAAAACTCTGATGATACTTGTACATACACACACACATTCATAAAACATAATTAAAAAAAACATTGTAAATAGATATTTTTACTCTTACACATAAGCAGGATGAGAGTAAGTCGTGGCGTCTCCATGTCAGTGAGTGATTGTGAGTAACTGACACTGGTGAGGGTCTTAATGCACACAAACAGCTCTTATCTGATTGGTTCAAGTCAATGGAAAGTTTTACCTAAATGCCCACGCGTCATGAGGGGTTGGCTTCACATTGGGTTATTGTGTGTGTATATACAGAGGAAGGACAGCGTTAACCAATCACAGACTTTTTTTGCTGTGAAATGTGATTTGTGGCATCTGATTGGTTCACAAGAAAAAGATCATTAAATCATCATCATCAAACAGATACACTGTGGGGGTCAAATATAATCTTCTGAATGACAGATCTATGTAGCATTGGGAAATCCTAATTCACACACAAACTTGTGTAATTTACACTTCAATTAGGGCTCCTCACCTCAAACAGAATAATTGCGCAGAGAAATGATTTTGATGCAATCAATTTCATAAGAATTAAATACAATGACAGGCAACTGACATAATCGAACAACATAACCGATGTGGATGCTAATACAGTATAGTTACTATTAGAGTTAACTTTAAAGTTATCATTCTTGGTTTTGATGACACTCAATTCAGCAACATGTCAAAACAGGAAATCACAGCTTTAGACCTCTGTCAGCAAACACCTTTGTTACAGATACTTCACAGCTCTTAGTTTATCATTGGTCAAAAATATCTCCTTTAGTCTTTGTGTGGTTTCATATGTTGGTTAGGGTGCACATATCTGCACAGGAAGCTTGCTTAAATAACTGTATTAGTGTCACTTGGCTTTTATTCAAACATCTCTCATTTTGTCTTCCTCATCATCACAAACAGCTCCTATTAAAAATAATGCATGTGTCAATTGATTATATTATTTGAATTTAGCTCTCCTGTGAGAGGAAACTCTGTAATGTATGTTTCTGATGATGGGATGGTTTCATAGGCAGTGCTTATGTAATGATTGGTCAGGGAACTCGGGGTCCATTTTGCAGCTTTTTTTATAAATACAGTGTAATAAAGTAAACAGTGGAACACAGATGTATGGTAAACACAATACAATAGTCCACATGAGTAATGATGATGATCTGAGCAGATAGCAGATAACCATAAACAATGATACAGGCTGTGGTCAGGGGCAGGCAACAAACAGGTAAATGTCAGAAGACAGGCTAGGGTTGGGGGCATGCAACAGTCACAACAAGGAAACAATCAAGGTCAGCAACAGAGAAACTAGAGCAGATAACAGGAGAAACCACTCAGTAGTGTTTGCGAGGCAAAACAAGACTTCAGAGTGAGTGAACAGGAGAGAGCAGTATATATGGGATGAATGGGATTGAGTTCAGCTGTGCCCTAATCAGCGCCAGGCACAGGGTTATGGGACATGTAGTTCATGAATGGTTCAACCCAGTCTCATACCGAAAACGTACCTCTTTTTTACCTCATTCTCACCCTGTTATTTACTTGTTTATTTAATTTTTTGGCTTTTGTTTTTTGTCTGTGTAAGTATGTACACATTTACTTCATGTTGTAAATGAACTGAATGGAAAGAGTTGCCTGGATAGAATATTTAAATGTTGTCTAATCTTTGTAAATTTGACCTGAAAAGTATTGACTTGGTTGGCATGGCCAAGAACGGCCACAAAAACAACTAAACCATGTGCAACAATGAGCTTTGGGCGAATATAAAACTTTGTTGCTGGTTTGTGGTTTGACCGTCCTCAGACAACTGGTAAAATTTCAACCCACAACTCAAACATTCAAAATAATTTCATCGCCTTTTCCTTCCTTGTTGCTCGTAAGAGAATTATCTTAATGTGGAAATCACTCACCCTCAATCAAAGCCTGGTTGCACAACATGTTAAGTCTTCTGAAATTAGAGAAGATTAAGTTCTTAATTCAGGGGTTAAATGTTTATAAAAAAGTTGAAAAGAAAAAAAACAGAAATTGGACATTTGTACACAACAAATACTATTCACTTGACGCCTCTTTCATCCTTATTTATGGAGATTTTAAAATCAAATATTTATCAAATATCCTATAATCCATCACTAAAGAGGGCTGGTTTTCATGAGAGCAGTTTCTTATCCACACAATCATGAAGCCATGAATAACAGAGCGATCACAGTAGAGAGTGATGTTTTCTCCTGCTCTGACGTTCATCTCCACTTCTTCTCCAGAGATTTGTTTGTGACCGATTAAACAAACTATAAAAGCAGACAAATAACTGTCAAGCACTTGTAATTTCACATACACAAACACTGAGCATATTATTGGAATAATTATTTATTTATTTAAATCTCAAACAGTTCAAGTATAATTATTCTTACACATGAGTGTGATGAGAGTAAGTCGTGGCCTCTCCATGGCAGTGAGTGATTGTGAATTACTGACACTGCTGAGGGTCTTCATGCAGACCAACGGCTCTTATCTGATTGGTTCACGTCAATGGAAAGTTTTACTTAAAAACATCCTGCGTCAGGAGGGGTTGACTTTCCATTGGGTTATTCTTTGATGTACAATGAATAGTGAAGTATAGTGTTGACCAATCACAGCTGCCCTAAAAACATTTTGGCTTTGTGATCAGGCACTTGATTAACTCATGAAGTCAACAGGAAATAAAAATACTGCTCAAACTTTCATCAGTAAACAGATACAGGTTTAGTTTGTATGACCATAGATAGAGTCGGCATCAGAAATGTTTGATTATAATCACTAAAATATGTCTTTTGAACTGGAATGAAATAATATAATTGATCTTTTTCTTTGTGTTGTTGCTGTAATTGAGGGTTTTTATGTTTGTTTTGTTTAATAGGTCAAAACTGGAAGCGATGAAGGAACAGCATCTGAACATGTCAAAACAGGAAACCCACAAGCCCCGCTCAGAGCCTGTACAGTTCATCCTCTTCACATTAGCTTTTACATTTCACTGATCTGATAAGATCTCTTAGATCACTGTCACAAAGCACAGATTTTCCATTAGGCTTTCTTTAGTTTTGTGTATTGATTAATGTGCGCGAGGGCAACTATTTGTTTAATGGGGGAGTTTTCTGAGAGATGAAGAGCTGTAAAGTGAGTGTTCAATTACAGAAAAAAATGATTACACAAACTCAGTGTTACCTTTATATTAAGATAAACAAAACTGTATTACTTTAAAAGAAACATAATTATTAAAGCATGTCTTAGAGCGAATAAGGCCAACAGGGTTTTTAATGTAACTGCATTTATTTCTAATAAAATTTATAAATATATTTAATTAGTAATAACTACTGATGGGTTAGATTTTCAATATTTAACCTTTTTCAGTAATTATTCAGCAGTAACCAAACATCTCTGTAGCATATCTTCCTGCAGATGTGCTTCAGTCAGTTCAGCACTGCAGGGAGCTGTCCATTGTGCTGAATTTACTCCACACTAAACTCTCTTCACATTAAAGTCATTACATTTCATTAGTGTCTGATTAGAGTACAGGAGATGTTTTTCTAAAAAGAATCAGTTATTTATTTATTTTAACAGATGAAACTAGCTAGATGCATTGGGAAAATTCTAGCAAACATGTATAGGCTAACATTAATTGTCATTGGCTAAGTTCTAAATCTTTAGGGTTGCTGTTTTTTTTTTTTTTTTTTTTCGTCAGACCTTGTGATAGTTATTTAACATATTGCAAGCTGTATATTAGTAATGAAAACAGGTATTTGGATTAATACAAACGAGAAATAATGTGTTTAGAAACTTTTCCGCTGTGGACGCCATCTTGTGGTCAGACGCGGGAATTCGGCGCGTGTATTCTTTTTTGTGTTAGCCTTTTAGTGTACACACATAAAAAGTACATAAATATGACGGTACCATGTACCCGATGATATCTACGTACGGTCATGTGATCTGAAATTGTGCGTAAATGCTAACGTAAACATCAGCGATATAATTTACATTATTTACAATTATAAACAATTTCGAATTTATATTCCTAATATCTATCTGAAGCAGTTAACATAATTATTAATTGCGTTTACATTGCTTAAGCCACTGAAAATATCTTTAAAATATAAGTTAATTTTATAATCTTATTATTTTAATTTAATTAATTCCTAAATAGCTGAAAAGTCAAATCTTGTCGATTGAATTCTGCTCATTTAGCTTTCTCACCACTTACAGTTTCGTGAATTATAAATTAATTGATTTAAAATTACAATTAATGTTACATCATTATTTTTTATTATTATATTTTATTATTAACCAATATTATTTATATGTTGAGATGAGATGTATCGTTTTGTTTACATGATTCAGATTAGCGATTCAAATTGTGGTTGCTATAGCAACGCGTGTTATGATTTGACTCAATATATAAACACCGAGACTCGCCGCTGTCTGTTGATTGATGAGAGGCGAATTTCTGAGACATTTGCTGAGGATTTCTGTGCTGATACTGCGATTCTTCAAGGAGACCAGAGGATTTCTGACAGAAGACTTTTATTTTATAAGGAGATCGACGCTCAGAGCTGAAATTATTTCTTTTTACACGTTTTGTTGCTCTTTTGTTGTGTTTATTTTTATTTTGATCGTGTTTTTAATATTTTTATTTTTTATCTTTGTTCTTGTTTTCAGGTTTGCTGGAGTTTGGAGGAGTTTGTCAGATGGGTGAAAACCGCAGTGAGTGTTTTAGTTTTTATTTGTTTATTATCAATCATGATATGATGTTGTATAATATCTGGGGAAATGTGATGTAAATAAACGAGTACAAATGAACCCATTTCATACTAAAATTGATTGTTGATTAATTCTTATAATCTTATAATAAACGTGATATGTTGTTGCCTCAGGCCGCTCCAGATCCAGGAGTTCTGCTTTCATCCAGGCAGCTGTTCAGGACGTCTGGACACATGATGGTGATGGTGAAACCCAGACCGTGAGCCAAGAGCTTGATGGATTTCTCGCACCTCTGCCTTCCCTGTTGGCCGAGTCTGTGTCCACAGATCAGGGTAACAGGAAGAGGAAGCGGCAGAGCGGCAGCCAGCAAACACCAGAAGATGAACGTCCGTCCACCTCATCTAGAAGAGCTTTCAAACGCTCTCGCAGAGGTCAGAATGGCTTATTCAAGAAGTGATCATGATGTTTCATTAATGCTCTTTTACTGTTTTCTCTACTGCAGCGTGTTTTCTTTAACACACATTTCTACTGCTCCTCTGTGTTGCAGACGCGTATGCAAAGGGCCCACTGCTGGGAGAAGGTGGATTTGGCTCTGTGTTTGCTGGGATGCGCAGGTCTGATGGACTGCCAGTAAGACCTTTTCTCCGCTCTTCATTCAAACAGCCTTTAGAAATGCTGATATCAGTAAATGTGATGTGTGATGATCAGGCAGGTGTGATTTATTATGCTTTATCTGTCTACAGGTCGCCATCAAGTATGTGTCTAAAGAGCGGACACAGAGGAGACTGAGAGTTGTGAGTTCAGTGTGAACCTGTTGTTGTGTTTGATGTTTCATTGGGTTCTGAATCGAATCGTTTGTCCTGCAGGAAGGTCAGGGTCGGCTGCCGCTGGAGGTGGCACTGATGACCCGCGTCACTTCAGCTCCTGCCTGCCCCAATGTCCTGCAGCTGCTAGACTGGTTTGACCGTCCCAGACGCTACATCCTGATCCTTGAGCGTCCGGATCCCTGCCAAGACCTCCAGAGCTTCTGTGAGGAGAACGGCTGTCTGGATGAGCGTCTGGCAAGAAAGTGCTGGTGCAGCTGATCGCGGCTCTGAAACACTGCGAGAGCCGCGAGTCCTGCACCGGGACGTCAAAGCCAGAGAACCTGCTGATCTCCACAGAGTCCGGACATCAAGCTGCTGGACTTCGGCTGTGGAGATCTGCTCAAGCGCTCGGCCTACAAATACTTCTCAGGTGGTTTGTTTACAGAAGGAAACACTCTGTGGATGTTTGTGAGCTTTTGATGATCCACCAAAGGAATTTGTGTACTGGAGTTTTTGAACAGGTGTTTTGTGGTCTCCTTGTGTCTCTCAGGAACTCTTCAATACGCTCCACCTGAGTGGTTCTGCAGACAGCGCTATCATGCGGCTCCAGCTACAGTGTGGTCAGTAGGAGTGACCTCTTCAACATCCTGTGCAACCGTTTCCCCTTCAGAGGTGCACTGAGGGTCACGTCCAGAAGCAAACTGACCTTCCCCAGAAATCTGTCAACAGGTAAGAGACTCACTGAGAGATCAGCAGAAGTGTGTTGCTCTGTGTTTCTGAAGACGGTGTTGTGTGTATCAGAGTGCCGTCAGCTGATTCGCTGGTGTCTCAGTCCAGCGGCGGCTGATCGGCCCAGTTTAGACGATATTGAGCGCCATCCCTGGTTACAGTGAACAGGTGGCCAGTGACATGACATTATCTGAGTGACGCACTCATGGCTTTGATTGTGTTGTTAGGGTCAGTCTGGATTAATGATCTTAATGATTTGTATAGGGTGAGCAGGAGTTACACAGGACGTGCAGAGAACTGCTTCCTGATCACCTGCAGAATGAGGAGTGGGCATAAACTAATGGCCGACTCACCCAGGGCCAGCGCCCCCTCACCTGCACTAACCCGCCCCTTCAGATGACTTTAATGTTAATAGGGATTTTAATAATAAACTTTGCTGTTTAGAAAAATAATCCAGGTGTAGTGTCTTCCTAGAGTGACTGGAGAGAGCTCAGATAAAGGGATAGTTCACACAAAATAATAATTTACCTACTGTTTACTTAACTTAAGTGGTTCAAAATCTTTATGAGTTTTCACAAAAGAAGATATTTCGAAGAAAGCAGTCCGTCAGACATTCATGCTTTACACACATTTACACATTCTTAACAATCAAGACTGTAGTTTGACGTTAAATAAATCAAATGCAGATGCCAGAACATTGCCATTAACACTCTATTGTAAAATCATGTTGTGCATATTTCTACTAAAGAACAATTCCTTTAGTTTACTCTACTTTACATTCTGCTGGTTCTGACATTAGAATAAATACTGAACTCTGAACTCTGAGCTCTTTTATTCCTCAGCCTTTGTTGCTGTGTGGAAGGCATGTCTAATGAAGCATAACACACTTCATCACCACCCTGAAACAGAATATATTTAATTAAATTAATAAACAAATAAATAAATAAATAACAGCATTATATTATATTATTTATTATATTATATTATATTATATTATATTATATTATATTATATTATATTATATTATATTATATTGATGTAATTTCTGTTGCTGCCAATCAAGTGCAAATAAAATATGTTAAAATTATTCTCAAAATGTGCTCATACCTCAACATGTCTGTTCTCAGCTCCAGAACCTACAGCACATTAACAAAACATAAGAACAATTTACATTTGGTTCATTATGAAACACTCCTAATTTTATGAAAGACCGTCAAGGGCTATAATATGACTTGGCATATAAAATAATGTTCAGGAGTAAATGATTACCTGTAGTTTTCTTCTGACACAGGCAGTAGACCAGATGGAGAAGAGGAGAACACACACCGAACACACACTGAATAGCAGATTTCAGCAGAAAACACACTCTGATGCAGGTGATGTGGAGGTGCTGTTAACCGTTCAGCACAAGGAGACTCTTGCTCTAAAATGAACAATAGGCCATTTTTAAAGTAAATATATTTAGTTAATACATTGATTTTTTTTATCTTACTGATTACACAACTCAAATAATGAAAAATCTGAGTTTAACACTGATGAATTTGCTAAAAGTGATTAGAAAATCAGGAGTTAAAGATTCTAATATAAAAATACATTATAAATCATCGTTTTACAAAATAGAATTAATTTGCGGTTAGTTTAATTTAAAATATTATTAGACACTAAGATACACTTTAAAATGTATTATAGATAAACTTTTTTACTAATATATTATAAATATACATTATTTCTGTATTTAAAGTTAGACTATGGCTGCAGGATTGGTGGCTTATTTATTTGCAGGACTTTGCATTAATTATCTTGATAATTATAATAATAAAATAATAATGCTTCAGGTAAACATGTAAACTTTTCATTAAAGCACAGCTATAATATGAAGAGATAAACTATAATTTATACTATTATTATAATAAATGACACTATAATTTACACTGTAGATGTTTGCATGTCTCTTCATAAGCTATATTAGAAACACATTTAAAGAATTTGTCTACACAAAACAAAGCAATGAAACAGCAGTTGTTTCTTACCCAGGACAGACAGTCTGATTGTCTTGTTTCCATATTTATACTCAATGTTTGGTTTGATTCCTTGTTCATCTTTATATTTTTTGTTCTCTTTTCCCACAGTAGTAAAGTCCCTCATCAGAGACACTGACATTCTCTATATGTAGATCATAGGAGTTACTGGAGCTGTTGGGCACAAAACTGAATGGTGGAAACGTCTCCTTGAAGAGTGTTGAGCGATCTATTGACAGAGATGGCTGATTCTCATGCGAGCAGTTTCTCATCCAAATAATGTCTGATCCAGAAGGTAAAGCACAGTAGAGAGTGACCCCAAACACTTTCTGCTCTTCACACAACAAAAAACCTGCAGAACAAATGCAAGAGTGTGTATTAAATCTCTAGCACATCATAAAGAATACATCACGACATTCAAACACACAAAAATATTAACTCACACAGAAGTATGATGACTGTAAGTCTCGCTCGCTCCATCTCAGAGAGTGTGAATGTGAGGGTCTTCAGCTGCAGTGTGAATGGTCCGCTTCATTGTGGTGGGTGGGATCTCTGCGGAAGAGCTCTGAATCTTTGTGTTGTTTGTTTTTTAGGGTCATAATCTGGTCTGTTCCCTCTCATCTGTTTCTTTAAAACACACTTTAAAAACTCTTTTAGATGTTCAAGTTTATTATAAAATGCAATAGTGAACTCAACCTTAAAAATTGTTGGACAGTGTGATGTTTAATGTAATGGAGATGACCTGAAGTGTTGAGCATCTTTATGAGTTTGTTGTTTCGCACCGTTCATCTACATGCTTATTGTTTTCTTTGGCTTCTAAACCTCCAGAATGTCTGTATTTACTCAAGGTTTCTTTTGCTCTTGGTCTTTAAAAGTTGCTAGAAACTTATTTTTGCTTTTGTCTGTAACCGTAAAGTTTTCCATTCCATTTGTGCACTCTATACAAGCTCAAGTCACAACTAGTGCAGTGACACAATCACGAGGTTGTGGTTTCCTGTTTTAGCTTGTCTAAAAATTCCATGGTGAAATAAGAGCGATCATGGTCAGTTTAATTATATCAGTTTAATATGAGATTGATTGATTGATTGATTGATTGATTGATTGATTGATTGATTGATTGATTGATTGATTGATTGATTGATTGATTGATTGATTGATTGATTGATTGATATAGTGTTTGTGCTAGTATGGTGGGCCTGGTGATAATCTACAGACACTTTACTGTTAAATGTAAATGAATAATGTGTATCAGAGTTACAGTGTGTATTTGATCAGTGTGAATTTGACATGAAATGAGAAATTTACTACATTGGAAACACATAGTCTGAAAGTGAAAATATCAAATATATTTTCAACTCGATCAAAACTAGTAAATACAGAGACGTAAGCATTCACAAGAGGACAGTGACAAAGGCCACTGGAAACATTTGTGGTTTGGGTCATAACCTAGATAAACAAAGAGCAGGGTGGACTCTCTCCATCACCATAACTAGCACTTCAGTCACACATGAAAAGCGCTTCTCACATCCTGTGGCATTTAACAGTAAAACTCTTGCACTAAATGACTACAGTACATTTCTACATCAGTGAACTGTAATGATGGCTGGGTTCAAAATCACACACTGTACTTTCCTACTATATAGGACAGATGGAACCAGGATTTCTAGGGCACTAATCTTGACAAAATTCAGGCTTGTTCTTTCTTATGATTTATGATCAAGCAGCCTGTGTGAAATATTAGGCTACGATTGGATTTAGTTCTGATCATACGTATTATAAATTTGATTGGTCACAGTTTCATGCTGTTTACCTCATAAACAATAGCAGAACTTTGTGCACCAGTTTGAGCTTGAACATGTTTGTGTTTACATGAACTTTTATTATTTATTATTATGAGCACAAACCTGTCAGTTTATGAATGAAGTAAAGTCTTAATCCAATCTTACTTCAATCTGAACACATCATATGTGTAGTTTATTGTTGTTGTTTGTTTTGTTTTTGTTGAATAAAATAAGAATAAAACGTAAAGAAGCGGTCAGACTTTTCTTTCTAATTCAGAGCATAGAGTCATATAAACTATCATCATCATATAAACTGAACTGATTTCATTAAGAGTAATAATGTTGATAGATCCCTGAACACAATCCAGCCATGGAGGTAATGCACACGGTTTAATTATTGCAATCATTAAAGTTTCACTCAGAAAAATAATAAAACACTACTGAAGTTTTTATTAGTCTGAAAACTGACCATTGTTTCATCTTAAGCCATGTTCGTGACATTAATAGGTCTGTGGTTACAATTTTGAAGGTGATAATTTTCCTGATGGTTTGTAGACAAGTGGTGTTTGCGTCACTTCAGCTATTATCCACTAGATAGAGCCATTGTTTGTTCATGACTCCCTCTTTAAGCTTTATTCATTTACACAGCTATTAAATATTAAACTATTAACTATTAAATATTTTTGTGTTCATATTTGAAAAAAAGTGATTATTCATGATTGAACATTTATATTCAAATTTATTTTTAGATATGCAGATAATCTACAGATACAAACATACGCATCCTGTGCTGTTATTAGTTTTCTCAGTGCCTTTGGTGCATTTCTCACAACACTATTTACATTTCCACACAGTTCATGCATTTCTAAAACAATTAGTCATTTATGCACATAGTAGCAGTTTCTCATTCCTTCCAACAAATTGCAAATGCTTTTGGACATGCATCAATTGCTTTTATACAACTCTCTGCTGTTTGTAACATTATCATTTGCTTATGTCATGTCAGTCAAAATGAACTAAACTTGTGAATGCTGAATAGTCATTCCATATAAAACTAATAGTCCTCATTTCATTACTTGAGTATTCTGAGATTCAGAATTTTGAGTTTTCATGAGCTGTAAGCCATAATTATCAAAATGAAAAGAAATAAACACTTGAAATAAATTAGTCTGAGTGTAATGAATGATTAAATATTTCCCCTTTGCTGTTTAACTGAGAAAATATCATTTTCAACACATTTTTAAACATAATATGTTAAATAAATTATCTCTAATAACTCTTTCTTTTGTCTTTGCCAAGATGACAGTGCATAATATTGTAATAGGTATTTTACAAGACACTAGAATTCAGCTTAAAGTGCAATTTACAGGCTTATCTAGGTTAATTAGGGTAACTAAATTTAGTTTAATTAGGCAAATAGGACAACAGTGTTTTGTTCTGTAGCCCAAAAAAATCTTACCAGGGTTAATAATAATGCCCTTAATTTTTTGTTTATTTTTTATTAAAAACTGCTTTAATTTCAGCCAAACTGAAAGAAGTACGATTTCTCAGAAGAACATAATACATTTCACTGATCTGATAAGATCTCTTAGATCATGGTCACAAAGTCACATTGTCTTTCTTTAGTTTTGCGTATTGATTAATGTGCGCGAGGGCAACTATTTATTTAATGGGGGAGTTTTCTGAGAGATGAAGAGCTGTAAAGTGAGTGTTCAATTACAAGAAGAAATGATTACACAAACTCAGTGTTACCTTTATATTAAGATTAACAAAACTGTATAACTTTAAAGGAAACATAACTATTAAAGCATGTCTTGGAGCGAATAAGCCCAAAAGGGTTTTTTATGTAAATGCATTTATTTTAATTACATTTATAAATATATTTAATTAGTAATAACTATTGATGGGTTAGATTTTTAATATTTAACATTGTTCAGCAATTATTCAGCAGTAATTAAACATCTCTGTAGCATATCCTCCTGCAGATGTGCTTCAGTCAGTTCAGCACTGCAGGAAGCTGTCCATTGTGCTGAATTTACTCCACACTAAACTCTCTTCACATTAAAGTCATTACATTACAGACACTGATCAGTGAACAGGATACTGTCATTTCTCAAGATCTAAAGAAGGTCTTATGTAGAAATTAAAACATAATAGAAAATACAAACAGATTGAATTGCTTTAAACTGAATTGCTTTGGAAATTTTGTTGAATGATTATTACAATTTGGTTTAAAATGTCGAATGTAAGACACTCATATGCTGCATTGCTCTGCTCTTGTTTAAATAAATCAAACACCCAGTTGTTGCTGTTCATGATTCATGATACAAATTTTTATAATCAGACTTTTGCAGTGTTCAGTTTCGCAACAATTCTAAGTTATGAAAGTAATAAAAGCACCATTTTACAGTTGCAGCTTCCACTAAATATTTTCTTACTCTGCTTCTTTCTGCTTTTGTCTAACCACAGTTTTTCTCATGCGTTGATGTGTGTGTTGAGCATGCAAAATTACCAGCTTAACCACAACACTTTTAGGACATTCAGTGTGCTGCATGCCTGAATGGAAAAATTGTGGTTTTGTGTTCTCACCTAGCTTTTTCACAGCAACTGCAACATCACTGCACCAGGACAACCAGTAAGACCAAGAAGAGAAGAAAAAAACAGCACTGAGCCTAAAAGCTGATGTTGGCTGCAAGCAGAATCATTTAGGACCCAGAGATAATTTCAGATTAAAAAGACATTTATAATAATATAATAATTAAATCACATTATTAATCATTTCATTTAATGAATGATTTTTTTAACTAGGCTTAAAAAATAGAAACTTTTTTTACCTTTAATATAATTACTACTGTTAACTAGTGTGTAAAATCAGGCCTCTTCAAAGAACACTATGCACCCTTAGCGGAAGTTCAGAAGCGCAAAATCACATCAAATGATCAAACGTAATGACAAACGAGAAATGTTTTTTCTAAAAAGAATCTGTTATTTATTTATTTTTAACAGAAACGAACAAAACTAGATAGGTTAGCAAATTCTAGCAAACATGTACAGGCTCATGGTCATAGGATAATTCATAGGCTAATTGTTTAGGGTTGCTGTTTTGTTTGTTTTGCTTTCTTGTACAGACCTTGTAGTAATTTAACATATTGCAAGCTGTATATTAGTAATGAAAACAGGTGTTTAGATACATACAAATGAGAAATAATGAATTTAGAAACTTGCCACCTTCTCTGCTGTGGACGCCATCTTGTGGTCAGACGTGGGAATTCATTCGGCGCGTGAATGCTTTTGTGTTTTCTCTAGCCGTTGAGTGTACACAAAGTCAAATTATCCAAATATCGAAAACATTAATTAAAATTTAATAATAATAAATCTGTAAACAAAGCAAATGAAAAGTACGTAAATATGATGTCCCATGTGCCAGATGAGATCTACGGACGGTCACGTGATCTGAAATTGTGCGTAGGCTAAATGGTAACGTAAGCATCAGCGTGATAATTTACTTTATATATTCACAATAATAAACAATTTCGAACTTTTACTTATATTCCTAATATATATCTGAAGAGTAAACACTGTACAAATAATTAAGATAATTAAGAATTTGCATTTTACATTCTTTAAGCCACTAATAGAAAATATCTGAGTTTATTTTATTATTTTAATTTATTTTAATATATTTTAATTCCTAAATAGGTGTAAAGTCAAATTTTCTCACCAATTACAGTTCGTGATTTATAAATAAATTAATTTAAATTTAATAATATTATTTAATATATTATTATTTATTATTATTAACTATTTAATATCATTTATATGAATATTATAGATGAGATGTATCGTTTTGTTTACATGATTCAGATTAGCGATTTAAATTGTGGTTGCTATAGCAACGCGTGTTATGATTTGACTCAATATATAACACTGAGACGCCGCTATCTGTTGATTGAGGAGAGGCGAATTTCTGAGACATTTGCTGAGGATTTCTGTGCTGATACTGCGATTCTTCAAGGAGACCAGAGGATTTCTGACAGAAGACTTTTATTTTATAAGGAGATCGACGCTCAGAGCTGAACTTATTTCTTTTGACACGTTTTGTTGCTCTTTTGTTGTGTTTATTTTTATTTATTCTTGTTTTTATTTTAATTTTCTTTTCTTTTTTATTTTAATTTACATTTTATTGATATTTTATCTTTGTTCTTGTTTTCAGGTTTGCTGGAGTTTGGAGGAGTTTGTCAGATGGGTGAAAAACCGCAGTGAGTGTTTTAGTTATTATTTGTTTATTATCAATCATGATATGATGTTGTATATATTTTGGGGAAATGTGATGTAAATAAACGAGTACAAACGAACCCATTTCAACACAACTGTTCCCAGCTATAAGTGATCAGATGTCTTTTATTTTATGCAGCTACTAAAATTGGTTGTTGATTAATCTTATAATCTTATAATAAACGTGATATGTTGTTGCCTCAGGCCGCTCCAGATCCAGGAGTTCTGCTTTCATCCAGGCAGCTGTTCAGGACGTCTGGACACATGATGGTGATGGTGAAACCCAGACCGTGAGCCAAGAGCTGATGGATTTCTCGCACCTCTGCCTTCCCTGTTGGCCGAGTCTGTGTCCACAGATCAGGGTAACAGGAAGAGGAAGCGGCAGAGCGGCAGCCAGCAAACACCAGGAGATGAACGTCCGTCCACCTCATCTAGAAGAGCTTTCAAACGCTCTCGCAGAGGTCAGAATGGCTTATTCAAGAAGTGATCATGATGTTTCATTAATGCTCTTTTACAGTTTTCTCTACTGCAGCGTGTTTTCTTTAACACACATTTCTACTGCTCCTCTGTGTTGCAGACGCGTATGCAAAGGGCCCACTGCTGGAGAAGGTGGATTTGCTCTGTGTTTGCTGGGATGCGCAGGTCTGATGGACTGCCAGTAAGACCTTTTCTCCGCCTCTGTCATTCAAACAGCCTTTAGAAATGCTGATATCAGTAAATGTTGATGTGTGATGATCAGGCAGGTGTGATTTATTATGCTTATCTGTCTACAGGTCGCCATCAAGTATGTGTCTAAAGAGCGGACACAGAGGAGACTGAGAGTTGTGAGTTCAGTGTGAACCTGTTGTTTGTGTTTGATGTTTCATTGGGTTCTGAATCGAATCGTTTGTCCTGCAGGAAGGTCAGGGTCGGCTGCCGCTGGAGGGTGGCACTGATGACCCGCGTCACTTCAGCTCCTGCCGCCCCAATGTCCTGCAGCTGCTAGACTGGTTTGACCGTCCCAGACGCTACATCCTGATCCTGGAGGCGTCCGGATCCTTGCCAAGACCTCCAGAGCTTCTGTGAGGAGAACGGCTGTCTGGATGAGCGTCTGGCCAAGAAAGTGCTGGTGCAGCTGATCGCGCTCTGAAACACTGCGAGAGCCGCGGAGTCCTGCACCGGGACGTCAAGCCAGAGAACCTGCTGATCTCCACAGAGTCCCCAGGACATCAAGCTGCTGGACTTCCGGCTGTGGAGATCTGCTCAAGCGCTCGGCCTACAAATACTTCTCAGGTGGGGTTTGTGTTACAGAAGGAAACACTCTGTGGATGTTTGTGAGCTTTTGATGATCCACCAAAGGGAATTTGTGTGTACTGGAGTGTTTGAACAGGTGTTTGTGGTCCTCCTTGTGTCTCTCAGGAACTCTTCATACGCTCCACCTGAGTGGTTCTGCAGACAGCGCTATCATGCGGCTCCAGCTACAGTGTGGTCAGTAGGAGTGACCCTCTTCAACATCCTGTGCAACCGTTTCCCCTTCAGAGGTGCACGGAGGGTCACGTCCAGAAGCAAACTGACCTTCCCCAGAAATCTGTCAACAGGGTAAGAGACTCACTGAGAGATCAGCAGAAGTGTGTTGCTCTGTGTTTCTGAAGACGGTGTTGTGTGTATCAGAGTGCCGTCAGCTGATTCGCTGGTGTCTCAGTCCAGCGGCGGCTGATCGGCCCAGTTTTAGACGATATTGAGCGCCATCCCTGGTTACAGTGAACAGGTGGCCAGTGACATGACACTTATCTGAGTGACGCACTCATGGTTTGATTGTGTTGTTAGGGTCAGTCTGGATTAATGATCTTAATGATTTGTACAGGGTGAGCAGGAGTTACACAGGACGTGCAGAGAACTGCTTCCTGATCACCTGCAGAATGAGGAGTGGGCATAAACTAATGGCCGACTCACCCAGGGCCAGCGCCCCCTCACCTGCACTAACCCGCCCCTTCAGATGACTTTAATGTTAATAGGGTTTTAATAATAAACTTTGCTGTTTAGAAAAATAATCCAGGTGTAGTGTCTTCCTAGAGTGACTGGAGAGAGCTCAGATAAAGGGATAGTTCACACAAAATAAATAATTTACCTACTGTTTACTTAAACTTAAGTGGTTCAAAATATTTATGAGTTTTCACAAAAGAAGATATTTCGAAGAAAGCAGTCCGTCAGACATTCATGCTTACACACAATTTACACATTATTAACAATCAAGACTGTAGTTTGAGGTTTAAATAAATCAAATGCAGATGCCAGAACATTGCCATTAACACTCTATTGTAAAATCATGTTGTGCATATTTCTACTAAAGAACAATTCCTTTAGTTTACTCTACTTTACATTCTGCTGGTTCTGACATTAGAATAAATACTGAACTCTGAACTCTGAGCTCTTTTATTTCCTTCAGGCCTTTGTTGCTGTGTGGAAGGCATGTCTAATGAAGCATAACACACTTCATCACCACCCTGAAACAGAATATATTTAATTAAATTAATAAACAAAAAATAACAGTATTATTATTTATATTATATTATATTATATTATATTATATTATATTATATTATATTATATTATATTATATATTATATTATATTGATGTAATTTATGTTGCTGCCAATCAAGTGCAAATAAAATATGTTAAAATTATTCTCAAAATGTGCTCATACCTCAACATGTCTGTTCTCAGCTCCAGAACCTACAGCACATTAACAAAACATAAGAACAATTTACATTTGCTTCATTATGAAAATCTCCTAATTTTATGAAAGACCGTCAAGGGCTATAATATGACTTGGCATATAAAAATAATGTTCAGGATTAAATGATTACCTGTAGTTTTCTTCTGACACAGGCAGTAGACACAGATGAGAAGAGGAGAACACACACCGAACACACACTGAACAGCAGATTCCAGCAGAAAACACACTCTGATGCAGGTGATGTGGAGGTGCTGTTAAACCGTTCAGCACAAGGAGACTCTTGCTCTAAAATGAACAATAGGCCATTTTTAAAGTAAATATATTTAGTTAATACATTGATTTTATTTTATCTTACTGATTACACAACTCAAAATAATGAAAAATCTGAGTTTAACACTGATGAATTTGCTAAAAGTGATTAGAAAATCAGGAGTTAAAGATTCTAATATAAAAATACATTGTAAATCATCGTTTTACAAAATAGAATTAATTTGCTGTTAGTTTAATTTAAAATATTATTAGAACTAAGATACACTTAAAAATGTATTATAGATAAACTTTTTTACTAATATATTTATAAATATACATTATTCTGTATTTAAAGTTAGACTATGGCTGCAGGATTGAGTGGCTTATTTATTTGCAGGACTTTGCATTAATTATCTTGATAATTATAATATAAAATAATAATGCTTCAGGTAAACATGTAAACTTTTCATTAAAGCACAGCTATAATATGAAGAGATAAACTATAATTTATACTATTATTATAATAAATGACACTAACTGTAGATGTTTGCATGTCTCTTCATAAGCTATATTAGAAACACATTTAAAGAATTTGTCTACACAAAACAAAGCAATGAAAACAGCAGTTGTTTCTCACCCAGGACAGACAGTCTGATTGTCTTGTTTCCATATTTATACTCAATGTTTGGTTTGATTCCTTGTTCATTTTATATATTTTTGTTTCTCTTTTCCCACAGTAGTAAAGTCCCTCATCAGAGACACTGACATTCTCTATATGTAGATCATAGGAGTTACTGGAGCTGTTGGGCACAAAACTGAATGGTGGAAACGTCTCCTTGAAGAGTGTTGAGCGATCTATTGACAGAGATGGCTGATTCTCATGCGAGCAGTTTCTCATCCAAATAATGTCTGATCCAGAAGGTAAAGCACAGTAGAGAGTGACCCCAAACACTTTCTGCTCTTCACACAACAAAAAACCTGCAGAACAAATGCAAGAGTGTGTATTAAATCTCTAGCACATCATAAAGAATACATCACGACATTCAGACACACAAAAATATTGACTCACACAGAAGTATGATGACTGTAAGTCTCGCTCGCTCCATCTCAGACACTGTGAATGTGAGGGTCTTCAGCTGCAGTGTGAAGGGTCCGCTTCATTGTGGTGGGTGGGATCTCTG
Organism: Danio kyathit; assembly: GCA_903798195.1. NCBI lineage: Eukaryota > Metazoa > Chordata > Actinopteri > Cypriniformes > Danionidae > Danio > Danio kyathit. The sequence continues at coordinate 21,443,484 of LR812519.1, read as the reverse complement.
CGGAAGAGCTCTGAATCTTTTTATTGTTTGTTTTTAGGGTCATAATCTGGTCTGTTCCCTCTCATCTGTTTCTTTAAAACACACTTTAAAAACTCTTTTAGATGTTCAAGTTTATTTATAAAATGCAATACTCAACCTTAAAAATTGTTGGACAGTGTGATGTTTAATGTAATGGAGATGACCTGAAGTGTTGAGCATCTTTATGAGTTCTTGTTTCACACCGTTCATCTACATGCTTATTGTTTTCTTTGGCTTCTAAACCTCCAGAATGTGTATTTACTCAAGGTTTCTTTTGCTCTTGGTCTTTAAAAGTTGCTAGAAACTTATTTTGCTTTTGTCTGTAACCGCAAAGTTTTCCATTCCATTTGTGCACTCTATACAAGCTCAAGTCACAACTAGTGCACTGACACAATCACGAGGTTGTGGTTTCCTGTTTTAGCTTGTCTAAAAATTCCATGGTGAAATAAGAGCGATCATGGTCAGTTTAATTATATCAGTTTAATATGAGATTGATTGATTGATTGATTGATGATTGATTGATTGATTGATTGATTGATGATTGATTGATTGATTGATTGGATTAATTGATATAGTGTTTGTGCTAGTATGGTGGGCCTGGTGATAATCTACAGACACTTTACTGTTAAATGTAAATGAATAATGTGTATCAGAGTTAAGTGTGTATTTGATCAGTGTGAATTTGACATGAAATGAGAAATTTACTACATTGGAAACACATAGTCTGAAAGTGAAAATATCAAATATATTTTCAACTCGATCAAAACTTGTAAAATACAGAGACGTAAGCATTCACAAGAGGACAGTGACAAAGGCCACTGGAAACATTTGTGGTTTGGGTCATAACCTAGATAAACAAAGAGCAGGGTGGACTCTCTCCATCACCATAACTAGCACTTCAGTCACACATGAAAAGCGCTTCTCACATCCTGTGGCATTTAACAGTAAAACTCTTGCACTAAATGACTACAGTACATTTCTACATCAGTGAACTGAAATGATGGCTGGGTTCAAAATCACATACTGTACTTTCCTACTATATAGGACAGATGGAACCAGGATTTCTAGGGCACTAATCTTGACAAAATTCAGGCTTGTTCTTTCTTATGATTTATGATCAAGCAGCCTGTGTGAAATATTAGGCTACGATTGGATTTAGTTCTGATCATACGTATTATAAATTTGATTGTCACAGTTTCATGCCGTTTACCTCATAAACAATAGCAGAACTTTGTGCACCAGTTTGAGCTTGAACATGTTTGTGTTTACATGAACTTTTATTATTTATTATTATGAGCACAAACCTGTCAGTTTATGAATGAAGTAAAGTCTTAATCCAATCTTACTTCAATCTGAACACATCATATGTGTAGTTTATTGTTGTTGTTTGTTTTGTTTTTTGTTGAATAAAATAAGAATAAAACTTAAAGAAGCGGTCAGACTTTTCTTTCTAATTCAGAGCATAGAGTCATATAAACTATCATCATCATATAAACTGAACTGATTTCATTAAGAGTAATAATGTTGATAGATCCCTGAACACAATCCAGCCATGGAGGTAATGCACACGGTTTAATTATTTGCAATCATTAAAGTTTCACTCAGAAAAATAATAAAACACTACTGAAGTTTTTATTAGTCTGAAAACTTACCATTGTTTCATCTTAAGCCATGTTCGTGACATTAATAGGTCTGTGGTTACAATTTGAAGGTAATAATTGGTCCTGATGGTTTGTAGACAAGTGGTGTTTGCGTCACTTCAGCTATTATCCACTAGATAGAGCCATTGTTTGTTCATGACTCCTTTTTAAGCTTTATTCATTTACACAGCTATTAATATTAAACTATTAACTATTAAATATTTTTGTGTTCATATTTGAAAAAAAAGTGATTATTCATGATTGAACATTATATTCAAATTTATTTTTAGATATGCAGATAATCTACAGATACAAACATACGCATCCTTGTGCTGTTATTAGTTTTTCTCAGTCGCTTTGGTGCATTTCTCACAACACTATTTACATTTGCACAACAGTTCATGCATTTCTCAAAACAATTAGTCATTTATGCACATAGTAGCAGTTTCTCATTCCTTCAACAAATTGCAAATGCTTTTGGACATGCATCAATTGCTTTTATACAACTCTCTGCTGTTTGTAACATTATCCTTTGCTTATGTCATGTCAGTCACAATTAACTAAACTTGTGTCTGCTGAATAGTCATTCCATATCAAACTAATAGTCCTCATTTCATTACTTGAGTCATTACATACAAAAATGTTGAACTAGTGGTTAAAATCTGTCAAGCTAATATTATAAACATTTTAAAATCTTTTTTTCCTGAAAATGTTTTCTAAATTGAACAATTTCATGAATGATTTACTGTACAGACCTGTGTATGTTGTAGGTTCATTTCAATATGTACAGCAATATTGTTTACAGTTGTGCACAGCTCTACCCAAAGGAAGTTTATGTTTGTTGTAAATATGGGTGTATTTATTATTTTGCACAATGCTGTGAATAAATTAGAATTGCAAAGAGCTTAAAATGTGAAACATACATATTCAGTGTCTTGTACTCAGATACGTCACTAAATGCAGTGATGTCTAACTTTACTGTAGTTTTCAAATGGCTGTGCAAACAGTTTATAGTGCTGTCTTGAGCATTTTCAGGACGTGTCACCAAAATCTGACTTTTTTTGCATTGGAAAAAATGTACAGAGTAAAGTGTCATAATGAAAACATGACAAAGCCATTTGACTATCTTGTTCATAAACAATGGTGTCAGGACTTTTCACCTTGAATTCATGATGACACTGACACTTTCATTGACATCAATACTTGCTTTTCAGGAATGAGCTCTCCATTTTGAGCAAGTGACACGCTTTTGCAGGTTATCAACCAGGTTTTGCAGTTTGTACTAATTGTTTTGAAAAATGCATTAACTTGTGCAAATGTAAATAGTGTTGTGAGAAATGCACCAAAGCGACTGAGAAAAACTGTAATGTTTTTTCTAAATAATCTTTGGACACATTAAAATTGTCAAAAATAAAATGTAAAACCCTAAAGAAGCAGTGAATCATAGTATTCATTTTAAAGACAGTTGATTGTAATAGATAATGTACTTTAATAAAACCATGTCCACTCTAACTATATCAGAAATAAGACAGAAAGTAGACTAAGAACAGTTCATGTGTCAGATGTTGGTGTAGGGATGTTTAGATGTCAGTGGTCTATAAGAGACTTCAGTGTGGACGCAGATCTTTCCAGTCTTACTCGCCTCACACTGATGTTTCTCTACACAATCTGCCTGAAATGATCGACAAGGAGAGAATGGATCATATAAACTAGTGAAAAACCACATCAGTCTACAATTCATCTTTGAAATGCTCATAAAAAAGGAGTATAAAATGGTTACCATCAAAACATTTGCTTTAAGTATCTCAGCACTCATGTCAGAACCTAAAAACACAAAATGAACCAACATGAAAAACATACTGTAGTAATTGAATGTAAATACTATAGTGTTTTTGAGCCATACTATAGTAAGTACTTGAATTGATCTGTTGTGGTAATTCGTTGCTGTGGTAATACAACAACAAACAAATACTATTGAGTATATACTACAATACACCAAGGTTTACTGCAGTATTAATAAAGTGTTGTAAATACTATAATATACAGTAATAAACTAACTCTATCCATTACAATATTCTTGTTTTAACATTTAAAACACAACAATAAAAAAAGAAATGTTCAGAAAACAAAATCAACAACAAACTATTTACTATGTCTCATGATTTTATTTTTAAAGTATTACACTTACACTCATGATCATGAAAAAACTAATTAAAACAAATTATATTGTGCTTTTTCATGTGGAAAAGTCTGAAAAAATATAATTATAGTCAAAAATTTGTAAAAGCTAAAAAAAAAACGCGCTGTGAAACTTTTATGTTGTGCTATTAATGCTATAAAAAATGCACTACAAATTCTCTTTGTTCAAAATGGATGTAAATGTGTAGCTGAGCTTACCTGTAGTTTGAGGACGAAACACAGATGGAGGACAGGAGTGAGGAGAGGAGAACACACACCGGACACACACTCAACAGCAGCATCCAGCAGAAAACACACTCTGACACTGGAGGAGAAGTGGAGGCGATGGTGGACTCATGTGCAGAAACTGCTGATAAATAAAACACACAAGACTGAAATACTGAAGAGTTTCTGAAGCTTCCACAACATCTAACTTTAGAGGACATCGTCTTATATATTATTTCACAGACATTATATAAGTAAGAACAACTTTTCTATTTTAATTACTATTTTTAGATCATTTAATGTCATTAATCTGTTGTTGAAGGAATTAATCTAAATTCTGTCTTTAATTATTCACTTTTCATTTGCTCCAAGAAAGAACTGAACACAATATAAAAACTTTAAACAAACATTTCAGCACTCTAATTAGTTTCCAAAGTCAGTCAGTGAAAACCAGAAACCACTCAGGTTACCATCATTTATCAAACTATCTGATTTGTTATGCATTTATATTTTGTAACAAAAAACAAAAACAAAACAGGATTGGAGAGAGTGAGTGATAACAGATCAGATTTATTAGAATTAGAAATGGTGAATTATGAACATGAACTAATGCCCTCGGTTAAATAATTTAGCTGCCAGTTGTTTGTTTTTCGCCGTGTACATATAGAACTGTGTCTCAGCAGACATCTGAATATTAGTAGTAGGACAGACTAGTGGTGAGGTCATTTATATACAGACTAAACAGGATTGGGCCCAAGATGGATCATTGAGGGAACTCCACAATTACTAATTCTGTATACTGATTGACTATTACCAAGGCGCACACATTTTCTTCCTATTTGTTAGATATGAAGTCATTCCCACATAATAGCCTCTGATGAGAAGTTAAAAAGAGTGAGCTTCGAGAGGAGTAACCTCATGATTTACTGTGTCAAATGCCCTTTTTAAATCTAAAAAACTGCTCCTATTACTCCACCTCTATCAAGTTTGGATTTCATATTCTCTATAAGATAACAGTTAGCAGATTCGGTTGAGTGATTTGTTCTAAATCCAAACTGCATTGGATGTAAAGGGGTGTGTCCCGCATTCAAGTAAGCAATCAATTGCTTTGCTACCCATTTCTCTGCTACTTTGGCAACTGTAGGCAATATACTAATCGCCTATAATATTTCTACATTTGTTTGCTCGCCAGCTTTAAAAATCGTGTCACTTTGGCTAATTTCCAAGCATCCTGGGTATATACCTTGTTGTAATTGAAAGATTTATCAGATGGGTGATAGGGCTAGCTAGTATATCCTTGTAAGTTTTTAAAAACACAGAATCTAATCCATAAGCCATCCTTTGCCCTTGAAGTTCTAAGTGAATCTATAATGTTTAAAACTTCAGATTCAGATATATCATCTATTTTAAAAATTGGTTTATTAAAATTGATTGACTGCATGTCGTACATTTAGATGAAAAGTTTTTAGCTAGTTCTGCAACAGAATTAATAAAATAATCATTAAAAATATTTGCAAGTCTTTCCTGATCAATGAATGAGATTTCCATTTATTTTTAATCTTAATTCACTTAGTACTATGGTCAGTTTTTCCTTCCAGTCAGTGTATTAATATTTTTCCAAATCATCTTCCCATTACCATCTAGCATTATCTATTATTCTTATAAAAAAAACTCCGCCCTAGCCTTCCTTCATGTTTTTTACCACTTTATTTCTTAGAGATGTAAAAATGTACCTATCATTGCGAAGTCCTGATTTAAGTGCCCCTTTTTAATGCAAAGTCACGGCTCCTTCATTTGTTGCCACAGGGCATGATTAAGCCAGGGTATGTCATTTTTTGTCCAGTTTTACTTTTAACCTTTCTAGTGAAAGAAGTTATTATTTATTAATAATTTTAAGAAACGTGTCACTGCTGTTAATATCTTGACTACTCAATAGATTTGACCAATCAATCTGCTGAAGGGCGTTTTCAAAAATTTGTCATTTCATTTTTTGGTATTCTCTCATGAATTTTTTTTTAGCTGTGTTCTATCAAAGCGTTTTTTTGTTTAGTGTTTCGTGATATCAATGTAATATTATGATCCGATATACCAGTTAGAAAGATTATATGTTTTTATTATCCTTTCTGGTCTATTTGTAAACATCAAATCTATTTGCGTCTGTGAGGAACTAGTTACTCTTGTTGGGCCTTTGACTAAGTGGATATAATTAAATTTACTTACAATTTCTTTAAGCTTTTTCCGATCTGTTTTATTCTCCCAATTTATATTAAAATCCCCCATGATTAGTGTTTCTTTGGTCTGATTCACCAAATCTTGTGCTCATGGTGCCGTCTACATCTATAAATGTCTTTTTCCTTTCTGCACAGTATTAAAGTCCTCATCAGAGACACTGGCATTCTCTATATGTAGATCATAGGAGTTACTGGAGCTGTTGAGGCAGGAAACTGAACCGTGGAAACTGTCTCCAGAAAGAGTTTTGGAGGATCAATTACAAAGATGGCTGATTCTCATGCGAGCAGTTTCTCATCCAGATATTGTGAGATCCAAACGGTACAGCACAGTCACAGTAGAGAGTGACGCTTTCTCCTGGTTTAAACTCTCATGTTCACTTCTGTCCCAAACACTTTCTGCTCTTCACACAACAAAACACCTGCAGAACAAATAGGTGAAAGAATTGACGTGATGAAGAATAAAGCACAACATTTAAAACACTAATAAGTGGACTTACACAGAAGTATGACGACTGTTGGTCTCTCCATCTCAGTGACTGGTGAGTGTGAGGGTCTTCAGTGTGGTTAGCTGCTCTTATCTGATTGGTTGACTCTCTCTGCTGGTGGGATGGGCTTCTTCTAAAGGGCTTTGATGAGGGCTTTAACTGATCTAGTCTAGTTTACCTCACAACTAGGTTTAAAAATATATTCCTATTTCTATTTTCATTTTTTGCTATATTTTTGAAAAGTGATTGATTGACCGACAACACATGCACATATGCATAAGAATGTACTCGCTTAAGGCATGTCTAGGTGTCAAAACCGCAAATCATTCTAATACAGTTGTGTGCTCTCTGCAAAAACTGCACACAATGCACATATATAATCACATGCTTGTGGTTTCCTGTGTTTCTTACAAGCAAAGAACTTACCTTAAAGATAAGAAGATTACAAATATGGTTGACCTGTGTGGTAATAATGGGGTCTCATTGGAAAATTTTAATGAATTAAAATTGTATAGTATTATATTGTTATTATGTTTATTATTACTACCACTACTGATATTGTTATTATCTTCTTATTATATAGTACAATTTAAAAATACAATTGACAATAAATGATGATGATTATTATTATTGGGATGGATGGATGGATGGATGGATGGATGGATGGATGGATGGATGGATGGATGATGGGGATGATGGATGGATTGAGGATGATGGATGGATGGATGATGGATGGATGGATGGATGAATGATGGATGGATGGATGGATGGATGGAGGATGGATGGATGGATGATAGGATGGATAATAGATAATAGATAGATAGATAGATAGATAGATAGATAGAATAGATAGATAGAGAGATAGATAGATAGATGAAGATGCAGATGTTGCACACATTCTGGACTGTCACAAGTCGCCAGAAACAATTGTGGTTTGACCTTACATTTCTCGAGAAACAAAGAGCAGGTCTGGGTCTCTTCACTAGAAACGCTTTTTAAAAAAACTCTGCGTTCACACAACAAACAGCCTCTTACATCCTGTGGCAGCTGAGGTCCACTTTATACATTACTTTAACTTTAATCTGTTGCAACAATAAATGAATGGTGGCCTGAAGCTTTGCAAATATCAAACAATGCATTTTGCAAACGAAAGACAATTCACAGATGAACAAAGGCTACTTTGAATTATTGTTTTGGCATTAATAATTATTTTATAAATTAAAACACAGACCTCAACAACTAACTTGGTGTTTAACATACTCAGAATGCTTTTTGTGGGATCCTTTGAAACTACCGAAAACAAAATCTCTAAAACCTTTCTAGGGCCGTTAGAAATGAACACTTTTTGTAAAATGATTGAATCTGATTTATCACTTAAATTGGAAACAAAAAGATAAGATATGTAAATTCACATATATGGACGACCCTATGGACAAAAATTTATTTTTAATTATTTGGTATTTTGGGTCCTAAACACTTCCATCTTCATGCTCACTTAAACTCTTGGGTCCAATAGGCCAGGAAATATTGCATGTAAACATATAAGTAATCAAGCGTAAACCTGAAAAGGGTGCTCGAGACTGAATTTCTGCCCCATGTGCTGAACCTTCAAGTGTAAAATGAAACTGCAGTTATAATGCTATTGCTATACAACCAAAATCTCATGTTTAAACCTACTTTGTAATATTCAGTTTTATTTATTTATATGTTTATTTACCTGTGCATTGATTCATTTCTTGAAACCAGAGTAAGAGTAAGAAAACAGGCTAATGAATGCCAATAAGTTGGCAGAGCTTGGCTCCACAGGTGCCGGTGATTAATCATTAGTAGAGTATATAACTGGTGCACGCAGAGCGAGCATTTACACTTTTTCACTTCAGAGCCTCTCATGAGACTGAAGAGATGATCTGCTGAGCTGTTCCAGAGCAGTGATTCCACCAGTGCGAAAGTATCGAACTGGGCTCCTTTCCCATCCCTGGGCATTTCACTGGCAGCTCAAAGAGCATTTCATACTAAAGGAGCAGATCCCCTAAGAGAGCAACACAGTTTGGCAACGTTCCAACAATGCACTTCTGGATATGGTGGTTTCCTCTCCCCGGATGACGGGCATGAGTACTGCATAACATGTCTGGGGGTCCAGCATGTTGAGGACTAGCTCGCTGACAGCTCATGCCCTCACTGCGAGGGTATGACTGTTGCACAACTGCTGCTCCCCACAAGTCAGTTACCACACAAGCAGGCCTGAGGATCACAGTGGGGCTCATCCATTGCCTTCATGGCCCACAGACCCCTCACTCCTCCACAGTGCACTCCATCCAAGCTTCCAGTGAGTGTGATGGTCCATGTCCCTGGATGGCCGCACTCTCATTGGATGACACCGAAGACCAGATGTCCATCGCTGCATCTGAGGGTGGACATTCGAATGGCAATTCGGACCCACTGCTGCCCTCCAGGGTTGTCAGTGAGGTCTCGGATTTGGAGTCGGACATGTTAACTGTGCTAACCCGGGTTGCTTCGGAGGTAGGGCTGGAGATGGCTTCTCCCCCAGCCTGACCACACGGACCAATTAAATACGTGAAGAAGAAGGTCAAACCTTCCAAGCCCCCCGTCCCCTTCCTCCTGGAGATGCACAGTGAGCTCATGCAGGCATGGAGGGCACCTTTTTCTGCCTGGTCCTCATGGGCTCTCGCCCTCACTAACCTTGATGATGAAGCAACCATAGGGTATGAAGCGATTCCATAGGTGAAGCGCACTATCGCGGTCAATCTTGCCCACTTCACCTTATTTACCCCACTACAAACTGCAATAACTTCTAGTAACTCTATAATCCAATTTGTTCTGTCTAACTAGTGTTTCTGCAATATCTGGAATGGAATTTGTCTTGGATTTTGGGGGTTAAGACAATGACTGTTTCTCAATATGCGTTCTTTACCGTTCTCGCGTCCTCGTGTTCTTGTGTAACGTCATCATCAACTGCCAAAGTTCAGTTAAAATACTCAAGACAGCAAGAACAGAGGATGTGTGAAACTTCCCAGATGTGTTCTTGATATCGATGACGCATGGATGCAGACTTTGAGCACAGACAAATCTCGCTCAGTTCCACACAACTATTAAGGACCATCAAGTTTATAAAAACACCTTTTTGATAAAGGGATACAGCCTTAACGCATGACTAAATGCCTGATTTAATGGGTCTGTCTCTCTAGTGCGTGTGAGTTTCTCTGATGCGTGAAAGATGAAGTCTTTTAAGAGGTCCTTTCTTGATGCGTGGAGCTTGCGACGCAGATCGAAGGATGCGCGAGACGAAAACTTTAAACTGAGTTTAATTTGCCCGAAAATAAGGAACGTGGACTCATTCATGTGGGTACAGAAACGCAGTCTGCCCCGTCGGGGCACTTCTGCAAAGACTTTTCTGCCTAGACCTTTCTGCTCTGATTTTGGGGGAGTAGATGGGTTTTAACCAGCCTGATCTCACGAGGAGGAACCTAAGTATTTTACGTTTTGTCAGTTTAGTGGCTAATTCGTATGAATTCCTACGAGTTCGAAAATGTACGATTTTATAAAGTAGGCGTGGCACCCAACCCCACCCCTAACCCCAACCGTCATTGGGTGATTGAGCAAATCGTACTAAATTGTATGAATTAGATCATACGAATTTATATGAAATCAAAAAGTTACGAATTGCCGTGAGATTGTGTTGGTTTTAACTATGGGTCAAGTCACACCCATTTTCTACTGACTGACCAATGATTTCATGCCAAAGCTGAGCGGGAGATTTCCTTTGTCTCAGGGACACTCATATGCATAATGAGAGGAGCATTAAAGAGCATTAAAGAATGTACGCCGTATAAGTTATAATCAGGCCTCCTAGATCATGAGCTGTAGGATTATGTACGGAACAGAATGATACCAGACACATTTAGAAGTACATAAAACATAATTCATGCATTTCTTAGTCTGTCTAGTGTCTAGGGGCATATACAGGTATATATAATAACGAGGAAGTCAGGAAGAAAAATACAAAAGTTTACAAACACATAACATTTACTTTGAGGTGAATTTTGAGATTTATGAGGCCATAGAGGGGGGGTCTCAGAATGTCTTTGAAGATGGGACAACTCTAGCTCTAGCCAAAATCTTGGTAGATAAGGTGTCCCAGAGTAAGAGACTTGCTGGCACCAGGGGTCATAAACACACATAGAAAGGAACCCAGACTCCTTTTAGGGATCATAACGGAATTTTACCTCCAGCCTGTATGTTACATCATTAAGGGTGTTTATGTGCTGAAATTCGTATTAAAAATCTGTTTTATTTATATTGTGCAACATATATTTGTAAATTCTTTATGCATAGTATTTATATTAGAAGGGAAAAAACAATAAATTGTTGTATGAATGCTGTAATGTTTAAATAATTTTCCATTAAAAACACGTTAAGGTCATGTGACCATCAGGAAGAATGCAGCATCTAATTTCTCACAGGACGCGTTCTGTGTTCTGAGGTGACCTGGCAAGACCGGTCTTCACAAGAACGCAAGTCTGTTCTCTGCGTTCTTGGAATTGAGAAACAGCCCTTATTTTAGAAACTATTTGAGCGCCACCTAGTGGTCATAGGGATTCATTGGCTTTTTGCCATTTATTATATTAGACCCAGAAACGAACACACAAACACACACATATCCACTTAATCCTTATCTACTTAATCATTTCAAAACAACAACAACAACAATAGTGAATGTGTTCCTCACATACAAGTTCCTTGTTCCACGTGTTTATTACATTTATGATTTGTCGACAAACAAGACACTCAGTAAGTTCACACATGAATTGATAAAATACATTCACCTTCTATACAGCAGTCACATAAAGGAAAGAAAAAATGTGGAGTGTTTATATTATTAAGAATTTTCGGATTTTTCACATTGGCAAGCCATTATTTAGGCCACTAGTAAAACTAAACAACTGATGGTAATGACCAGCAAATGAGCCTCAGAGACAAGTATATGAACTATGAGCAGTTAAATTAAACTTGTTTCTGACATTGTTTTTGACATTGCTTAGAGATGAATATTTACAGCATCATTTGAAACACCATTACAAAGTAAAACAAACCTGCTCTTTGTGTTTCAGATGCAGTAAATGTGTGCAGTAAATTTCTCATCCATCAGAGTCTACAGAAGAACTTTCACTGTACATCAAGCTTATGCAGACACTGCATGCATACAAAATAATCTGACCACAAACTCACCACACAAGCATTTATACACACACACTAACCAGCCTCTGTCCTGTCCTGTTTATGTCTCATGCACACAAGCACTAAGCTGAATGGAAACATTTGTGGTTAACAATAATCTTTTATAACGAAATCAATATTATGATTATAATAAATCATATTAATTTTACAAAATACAAGACAGGACACTTGACCAAAACACATTTGAAGAGAAAATTGATCATTGAAATATTTGATCAGTTTTGATTTAAGCTTTTAAAGAAGAATACAATTAAAATGAATGTATCGTATACTGAGGAGCAAATAAATATTTATTTTTTGCCAGTTGTTGGCTAATGTTTAAAACTGAGTCAGATAAATGATGTGGTCGTCCAGTTTAAGAGAACTTTAGTTTACTTTAAATAAAAAACATCATTTCAACCAGGAAACACACTTCAACATCCTGTTATTCAGATCCTTACACTAAACCACTTTAGTACATGACAAAAATATTATAATGTAATTTAATAGGAAACAGCGTTGTAACTTTACAGGTTAGAGTTTGTCAGCTAATTTAATAATAATAATAATAATAATAATAATAATAATATGTTTTCTTGTATCATTTTATTATTGTATATTAACAACCTTGTATCATTGCATGTTATGGTTAAATGATGAGAAATTTTGCTTAATTTCAATTTCAATGCAGTCGGGGGTGTAAAAAATACTCAACTAGTCATTTTACTTGATTGTTGTTATACTAAAGTATAATTATTTGACTATATGTACTTTTACTTGAGCACATTACAGCAAAAAAAAACTGTACTTCACCAAAAAAATGGGTTACATTTTATTTTTCTTCCACCTATAAAATAAAAAATGCACAATTAAAACTGAAGAGAAAATGAAATTTAAAAATCACAGTTTCTCCTTAACATTAAGATTTATAGTTATGTGTTTGAGGAAAACTGCTGATGACATTTCTTCCAAAAAAATCTTTTTTGCATAAAATAATAAAAAGGTACCATACTATCAGATGTGTTTATATTAATTTTAGAGTTGAGAACTTCAGAAGAGTTGAGAAATCAATATTTGTTGGAACATAATTTTCCATCACAACAAATGCTAACGTGTTATTCCGACCAATCAACATTTTCTTGTGTAAAGTAAAAATATTTTTGCTCTGAAATTTAATAAGAAAAGTTATCAGACCTTAAAAGTATGAAACAAACAAAACAAATTTCAAGCGTTCTCTTAACTTTTTCCATAGTAGTTTATCCATTATAACAGGAGTAAATACAAGTTAATTTTTTTATTAGAGATCGATTCAACATTTTCTTCTCACGTTTTTATTTTGTTGATGTACTTTTATAAATGTTATACTTACTGTAGGTACAATTTAAAACAACAAAAAATTAAAATATTCAAATTATAATATTTAGTATTTTTTCTGCTGCATTCTTGTACTTTTAACTGAGTAAAACTTTGTACTTTTACTCGACAATTGTTTTGAGTACATTTTACATCCCTGAATGCACTTCAGTTGCTTTTTTTTTTTTTTTATCTGTATTCAATTTCTGTTCTGACCTGAGCATATGTACTGAAGTCTGAACACTGCACTCGCTTTGTCTTGCATTGTTTTTGTCTTCTGGTCTTCACAGCTAAAGACACATAGCACACCTCTTTATCTTCACCCTAAAATAAAAAGTACATTACATATTATTCAGCTCTAAACTCTCTCTAAGCTGTTTAATTAACTGTTCTCTTTGATTATTATTTATATATTACCTGTTTAACATTCTATAGCCTGTATCTAACAAATATTTTACAAAAGCACATCAGAAAAAAACAGAGCGAGTGTCCATAATGAACGAGAATGTTTGTATTGTTCATACCTCAACTGTATTTCTTCTTTGCAGTTGGACTTTTTGATCTGTTGCAGCATCTAAAAATGCAATAAATACAAACATCACTTACATACATAAATGAATCAGAGTACCGTAAACTGTGAAAATGCAAAAAGAAGAGTGTGAATTACCTGTAGTTTTCTTCTGACAGAGGCAGTAGACACAGATGAAGAAGAGGAGAACACACAACGAGCACACACTGAACAGCAGATTCCAGCAGAAAACACACTCTGAGACACCAGGAGGAGTGGAGGTGCTGTTCAAGAGCTCAGAACAGGACGTCTCTTTCTCAAGATAAATAAACACAAATCTGTCAAAACATTTTGATAAATAAAATAGCTTTTCTACTGATGAGGTGTTTTTCAGAATATACATGATATTAAGTAGCATTTTTTCATACCTGCTAAAGAGAGACGATATGTTCGGTTTCCATAATAGTAAACCTCAGATGAGGAGATGATGCCTTTTTCATCCTCATTTACCTTATTCTCCCTTCTTCCACAGTTATACAGCCCCAGATTAGAGACACTGATGTTAGTAATGTGTAGATTGTAAGAGTTGCTGTATTTATTATGCATAAAGCTGAAAGGCTGAAATATGTCATAATTTCCATCCATAGTTTTTGCGCCAATTATGAGAGAAGGTTGATTTTCATGAGAGCAGTTTCTTATCCACACAATGAGGGAACCAGTAGATAAAGAGAGATCACAGTAGAGAGTGATGTTTTCTCCTGGTCTGACTTTCATCTCCACTTCTTCTCCAGAGATTCTTCTCAGACTGAACAACAAAACACCTGGAAAGTAGCAAAGTAACTTTAAAAAACTCTGATGATACTTGTACATACACACACATTCATAAAACATAATTAAAAAAAACATTGTAAATAGATATTTTTACTCTTACACATAAGCAGGATGAGAGTAAGTCGTGGCGTCTCCATGTCAGTGAGTGATTGTGAGTAACTGACACTGGTGAGGGTCTTAATGCACACAAACAGCTCTTATCTGATTGGTTCAAGTCAATGGAAAGTTTTACCTAAATGCCCACGCGTCATGAGGGGTTGGCTTCACATTGGGTTATTGTGTGTGTATATACAGAGGAAGGACAGCGTTAACCAATCACAGACTTTTTTTGCTGTGAAATGTGATTTGTGGCATCTGATTGGTTCACAAGAAAAAGATCATTAAATCATCATCATCAAACAGATACACTGTGGGGGTCAAATATAATCTTCTGAATGACAGATCTATGTAGCATTGGGAAATCCTAATTCACACACAAACTTGTGTAATTTACACTTCAATTAGGGCTCCTCACCTCAAACAGAATAATTGCGCAGAGAAATGATTTTGATGCAATCAATTTCATAAGAATTAAATACAATGACAGGCAACTGACATAATCGAACAACATAACCGATGTGGATGCTAATACAGTATAGTTACTATTAGAGTTAACTTTAAAGTTATCATTCTTGGTTTTGATGACACTCAATTCAGCAACATGTCAAAACAGGAAATCACAGCTTTAGACCTCTGTCAGCAAACACCTTTGTTACAGATACTTCACAGCTCTTAGTTTATCATTGGTCAAAAATATCTCCTTTAGTCTTTGTGTGGTTTCATATGTTGGTTAGGGTGCACATATCTGCACAGGAAGCTTGCTTAAATAACTGTATTAGTGTCACTTGGCTTTTATTCAAACATCTCTCATTTTGTCTTCCTCATCATCACAAACAGCTCCTATTAAAAATAATGCATGTGTCAATTGATTATATTATTTGAATTTAGCTCTCCTGTGAGAGGAAACTCTGTAATGTATGTTTCTGATGATGGGATGGTTTCATAGGCAGTGCTTATGTAATGATTGGTCAGGGAACTCGGGGTCCATTTTGCAGCTTTTTTTATAAAATACAGTGTAATAAAGTAAACAGTGGAACACAGATGTATGGTAAACACAATACAATAGTCCACATGAGTAATGATGATGATCTGAGCAGATAGCAGATAACCATAAACAATGATACAGGCTGTGGTCAGGGGCAGGCAACAAACAGGTAAATGTCAGAAGACAGGCTAGGGTTGGGGGCATGCAACAGTCACAACAAGGAAACAATCAAGGTCAGCAACAGAGAAACTAGAGCAGATAACAGGAGAAACCACTCAGTAGTGTTTGCGAGGCAAAACAAGACTTCAGAGTGAGTGAACAGGAGAGAGCAGTATATATGGGATGAATGGGATTGAGTTCAGCTGTGCCCTAATCAGCGCCAGGCACAGGGTTATGGGACATGTAGTTCATGAATGGTTCAACCCAGTCTCATACCGAAAACGTACCTCTTTTTACCTCATTCTCACCCTGTTATTTACTTGTTTATTTAATTTTTTGGCTTTTGTTTTTGTCTGTGTAAGTATGTACACATTTACTTCATGTTGTAAATGAACTGAATGGAAAGAGTTGCCTGGATAGAATATTTAAATGTTGTCTAATCTTTGTAAATTTGACCTGAAAAGTATTGACTTGGTTGGCATGGCCAAGAACGGCCACAAAAACAACTAAACCATGTGCAACAATGAGCTTTGGGCGAATATAAAACTTTGTTGCTGGTTTGTGGTTTGACCGTCCTCAGACAACTGGTAAAATTTCAACCCACAACTCAAACATTCAAAATAATTTCATCGCCTTTTCCTTCCTTGTTGCTCGTAAGAGAATTATCTTAATGTGGAAATCACTCACCCTCAATCAAAGCCTGGTTGCACAACATGTTAAGTCTTCTGAAATTAGAGAAGATTAAGTTCTTAATTCAGGGGTTAAATGTTTATAAAAAAGTTGAAAAGAAAAAAAACAGAAATTGGACATTTGTACACAACAAATACTATTCACTTGACGCCTCTTTCATCCTTATTTATGGAGATTTTAAAATCAAATATTTATCAAATATCCTATAATCCATCACTAAAGAGGGCTGGTTTTCATGAGAGCAGTTTCTTATCCACACAATCATGAAGCCATGAATAACAGAGCGATCACAGTAGAGAGTGATGTTTTCTCCTGCTCTGACGTTCATCTCCACTTCTTCTCCAGAGATTTGTTTGTGACCGATTAAACAAACTATAAAAGCAGACAAATAACTGTCAAGCACTTGTAATTTCACATACACAAACACTGAGCATATTATTGGAATAATTATTTATTTATTTAAATCTCAAACAGTTCAAGTATAATTATTCTTACACATGAGTGTGATGAGAGTAAGTCGTGGCCTCTCCATGGCAGTGAGTGATTGTGAATTACTGACACTGCTGAGGGTCTTCATGCAGACCAACGGCTCTTATCTGATTGGTTCACGTCAATGGAAAGTTTTACTTAAAAACATCCTGCGTCAGGAGGGGTTGACTTTCCATTGGGTTATTCTTTGATGTACAATGAATAGTGAAGTATAGTGTTGACCAATCACAGCTGCCCTAAAAACATCTTTGGCTTTGTGATCAGGCACTTGATTAACTCATGAAGTCAACAGGAAATAAAAATACTGCTCAAACTTTCATCAGTAAACAGATACAGGTTTAGTTTGTATGACCATAGATAGAGTCGGCATCAGAAATGTTTGATTATAATCACTAAAATATGTCTTTTGAACTGGAATGAAATAATATAATTGATCTTTTTCTTTGTGTTGTTGCTGTAATTGAGGGTTTTTATGTTTGTTTTGTTTAATAGGTCAAAACTGGAAGCGATGAAGGAACAGCATCTGAACATGTCAAAACAGGAAACCCACAAGCCCCGCTCAGAGCCTGTACAGTTCATCCTCTTCACATTAGCTTTTACATTTCACTGATCTGATAAGATCTCTTAGATCACTGTCACAAAGCACAGATTTTCCATTAGGCTTTCTTTAGTTTTGTGTATTGATTAATGTGCGCGAGGGCAACTATTTGTTTAATGGGGGAGTTTTCTGAGAGATGAAGAGCTGTAAAGTGAGTGTTCAATTACAGAAAGAAAATGATTACACAAACTCAGTGTTACCTTTATATTAAGATAAACAAAACTGTATTACTTTAAAAGAAACATAATTATTAAAGCATGTCTTAGAGCGAATAAGGCCAACAGGGTTTTTAATGTAACTGCATTTATTTCTAATAAAATTTATAAATATATTTAATTAGTAATAACTACTGATGGGTTAGATTTTCAATATTTAACCTTTTTCAGTAATTATTCAGCAGTAACCAAACATCTCTGTAGCATATCTTCCTGCAGATGTGCTTCAGTCAGTTCAGCACTGCAGGGAGCTGTCCATTGTGCTGAATTTACTCCACACTAAACTCTCTTCACATTAAAGTCATTACATTTCATTAGTGTCTGATTAGAGTACAGGAGATGTTTTTCTAAAAAGAATCAGTTATTTATTTATTTTAACAGATGAAACTAGCTAGATGCATTGGGAAAATTCTAGCAAACATGTATAGGCTAACATTAATTGTCATTGGCTAAGTTCTAAATCTTTAGGGTTGCTGTTTTTTTTTTTTTTTTTTTTTTCGTCAGACCTTGTGATAGTAATTTAACATATTGCAAGCTGTATATTAGTAATGAAAACAGGTATTTGGATTAATACAAACGAGAAATAATGTGTTTAGAAACTTTTCCGCTGTGGACGCCATCTTGTGGTCAGACGCGGGAATTCGGCGCGTGTATTCTTTTTTGTGTTAGCCTTTTAGTGTACACACATAAAAAGTACATAAATATGACGGGTACCATGTACCCGATGATATCTACGTACGGTCATGTGATCTGAAATTGTGCGTAAATGCTAACGTAAACATCAGCGATATAATTTACATTATTTACAATTATAAACAATTTCGAATTTATATTCCTAATATCTATCTGAAGCAGTTAACATAATTATTAATTGCGTTTACATTGCTTAAGCCACTGAAAATATCTTTAAAAATATAAGTTAATTTTATAATCTTATTATTTTAATTTAATTAATTCCTAAATAGCTGAAAAGTCAAATCTTGTCGATTGAATTCTGCTCATTTAGCTTTCTCACCACTTACAGTTTCGTGAATTATAAATTAATTGATTTAAAATTACAATTATTAATGTTACATCATTATTTTTTATTATTATATTTTATTATTAACCAATATTATTTATATGTTGAGATGAGATGTATCGTTTTGTTTACATGATTCAGATTAGCGATTCAAATTGTGGTTGCTATAGCAACGCGTGTTATGATTTGACTCAATATATAAACACCGAGACTCGCCGCTGTCTGTTGATTGATGAGAGGCGAATTTCTGAGACATTTGCTGAGGATTTCTGTGCTGATACTGCGATTCTTCAAGGAGACCAGAGGATTTCTGACAGAAGACTTTTATTTTATAAGGAGATCGACGCTCAGAGCTGAAATTATTTCTTTTTACACGTTTTGTTGCTC
The DNA here is from genome assembly GCA_903798195.1 of Danio kyathit. Lineage (NCBI taxonomy): Eukaryota > Metazoa > Chordata > Actinopteri > Cypriniformes > Danionidae > Danio > Danio kyathit. Next base: position 21,424,137 of record LR812519.1, on the reverse strand, counting down.
TTTTGTTGTGTTTATTTTTATTTTGATCGTGTTTTTAATATTTTTATTTTTTATCTTTGTTCTTGTTTTCAGGTTTGCTGGAGTTTGGAGGAGTTTGTCAGATGGGTGAAAACCGCAGTGAGTGTTTTAGTTTTTATTTGTTTATTATCAATCATGATATGATGTTGTATAATATCTGGGGAAATGTGATGTAAATAAACGAGTACAAATGAACCCATTTCATACTAAAATTGATTGTTGATTAATTCTTATAATCTTATAATAAACGTGATATGTTGTTGCCTCAGGCCGCTCCAGATCCAGGAGTTCTGCTTTCATCCAGGCAGCTGTTCAGGACGTCTGGACACATGATGGTGATGGTGAAACCCAGACCGTGAGCCAAGAGCTTGATGGATTTCTCGCACCTCTGCCTTCCCTGTTGGCCGAGTCTGTGTCCACAGATCAGGGTAACAGGAAGAGGAAGCGGCAGAGCGGCAGCCAGCAAACACCAGAAGATGAACGTCCGTCCACCTCATCTAGAAGAGCTTTCAAACGCTCTCGCAGAGGTCAGAATGGCTTATTCAAGAAGTGATCATGACGTTTCATTAATGCTCTTTTACTGTTTTCTCTACTGCAGCGTGTTTTCTTTAACACACATTTCTACTGCTCCTCTGTGTTGCAGACGCGTATGCAAAGGGCCCACTGCTGGGAGAAGGTGGATTTGGCTCTGTGTTTGCTGGGATGCGCAGGTCTGATGGACTGCCAGTAAGACCTTTTCTCCGCTCTTCATTCAAACAGCCTTTAGAAATGCTGATATCAGTAAATGTGATGTGTGATGATCAGGCAGGTGTGATTTATTATGCTTTATCTGTCTACAGGTCGCCATCAAGTATGTGTCTAAAGAGCGGACACAGAGGAGACTGAGAGTTGTGAGTTCAGTGTGAACCTGTTGTTGTGTTTGATGTTTCATTGGGTTCTGAATCGAATCGTTTGTCCTGCAGGAAGGTCAGGGTCGGCTGCCGCTGGAGGTGGCACTGATGACCCGCGTCACTTCAGCTCCTGCCTGCCCCAATGTCCTGCAGCTGCTAGACTGGTTTGACCGTCCCAGACGCTACATCCTGATCCTTGAGCGTCCGGATCCCTGCCAAGACCTCCAGAGCTTCTGTGAGGAGAACGGCTGTCTGGATGAGCGTCTGGCAAAGAAAGTGCTGGTGCAGCTGATCGCGGCTCTGAAACACTGCGAGAGCCGCGGAGTCCTGCACCGGGACGTCAAGCCAGAGAACCTGCTGATCTCCACAGAGTCCCAGGACATCAAGCTGCTGGACTTCGGCTGTGGAGATCTGCTCAAGCGCTCGGCCTACAAATACTTCTCAGGTGGGTTTGTGTTACAGAAGGAAACACTCTGTGGATGTTTGTGAGCTTTTGATGATCCACCAAAGGGAATTTGTGTGTACTGGAGTGTTTTGAACGGGTGTTTGTGGTCTCCTTGTGTCTCTCAGGAACTCTTCAATATGCTCCACCTGAGTGGTTCTGCAGACAGCGCTATCATGCGGCTCCAGCTACAGTGTGGTCAGTAGGAGTGACCCTCTTCAACATCCTGTGCAACCGTTTCCCCTTCAGAGGTGCACTGAGGGTCACGTCCAGAAGCAAACTGACCTTCCCCAGAAATCTGTCAACAGGTAAGAGACTCACTGAGAGATCAGCAGAAGTGTGTTGCTCTGTGTTTCTGAAGACGGTGTTGTGTGTATCAGAGTGCCGTCAGCTGATTCGCTGGTGTCTCAGTCCAGCAGCGGCTGATCGGCCCAGTTTAGACGATATTGAGCGCCATTCCTGGTTACAGTGAACAGGTGGCCAGTGACATGACACTTATCTGAGTGACGCACTCATGGCTTTGATTGTGTTGTTAGGGTCAGTCTGGATTAATGATCTTAATGATTTGTGTAGGGTGAGCAGGAGTTACACAGGAAGTGCAGAGAACTGCTTCTTGATTACCTGCAGAATGAGGAGTGGGCATAAACTAATGGCCGACTCACCCAGGGCCAGCGCCCCCTCACCTGCACTAACCCGCCCCTTCAGATGACTTTAATGTTAATAGGGATTTTAATAATAAACTTTGCTGTTTAGAAAAATAATTCAGGTGTAGTGTCTTCCTAGAGTGACTGGAGAGAGCTCAGATAAAGGGATAGTTCACACAAAAATCACGATTTACACACTGTTTACTCAAACTCAAGTGGTTCCAAATCTTTATGAGTTTGCACAAAAGAAGATATTTCGAAGAAAGCAGTCCGTCAGACATTCATGCTTCACACACATTTACACATTCTTAACAATCAAGACTGTAGTTTGAGGTTTAAATAAACCAAATGCAGATGCCAGAACATTGACATTAACACTCTATTGTAAAAGCATGTTGTGCATATTTCTACTAAAGAACAATTCCTTTAGTTTACTCTACTTTACATTCTGCTGGTTCTGACATTAGAATAAATACTGAAGTCTGAACTCTGAGCTCTTTTATTCCTCAACCTTTGTTGCTGTGTGGAAGGCATGTCTAATGAAGCATAACACACTTCATCACCACCCCGAAACAGAATATATTTAATTAAATTAATAAACAAATAAATAACAGTATTATATTATATTATATTATATTATATTATATTATATTATATTATATTATATTATATTATATTATATTATATTATATTATATTATATTATATTATATTGATGTAATTTCTGTTGCTGCCAATCAAGTGTAAATAAAATATGTTAAAATTATTCTCAAAATGTGCTCATACCTCAACATGTCTGTTCTCAGCTCCAGAACCTGCAGCACATTAACAAAACATAAGAATAATTTACATTTGGTTAATTATATAATAGTCTAAGTTTATGAAAGACAGTCTTGTTAGGGATTAAATGTTCAGGAGTAAATGATTACCTGTAGTTTTCTTCTGACAGAGGCAGTAGACCCAGATGGAGAAGAGGAGAACACACACCGAACACACACTGAACAGCAGATTCCAGCAGAAAACACACTCTGATGCAGGTGATGTGGAGGTGCTGTTAAACCGCAAAGCTTTCCATTCCATTTGTGCACTCTATACAAGCTCAAGTCACAACTAGTGCACTGACACAATCACGAGGTTGTGGTTTCCTGTTTTAGCTTGTCAAAAAATTCCATGGTGAAACAAGAGCGATCATGGTCAGTTTAATTATATCGGTTTAATATGAGATTGATTGATTGATTGATTGATTGATTGATTCATTGATTAATTGATTGATTGATTGATTGATTGATTGATAAAGTGTTTGTGCTAGTATAGTGGGCCTGGTGATAATCTACAGACACTTTACTGTTAAATGTAAATGAATAATGTGTATCAGAGTTAAAGTGTGTATTTGATCAGTATGAATTTGACATGAAATGAGAAATTTACTACATTGTAAACCCAATCTGAAAGTGAAAATATCAAGTATACTGTATATTTTCAACTTGATAAAAACTATAAATACAGAGACGTAAGCATTCACAAGAGGACAGTGACAAAGGCCACTGGAAACATTGTGATTTGGGTCGTACCCTAGATAAACAAAGAGCAGAGTGGACTCTCTCCATCACCATAACTAGCACTTCAGTCACACATGAAAAGCGCTTCTCACATCCTGTGGCCTTTAACAGTAAAACTCTTGCACTAAATGACTACAGTACATTTCTACATCAGTGAACTGTAATGATGGCTGGGTTCAAAATCACACACTGTGCTTTCCTACTACCTGTATATAGGACAGATGGAACCAGGATTTCTAGGGCACGAATCTTGACAAAATTCAGGCTTGTTCTTGCTTATCACTTATGATCAAGTAGTCTGGGTGAAATATTAGGCTAATATTGAATTTAGTACTGTTTATATGTATATTTTACACACTATAAATGTGATTCGTCACAGTTTCATGCCGTTTACCTCATAAACTTTGTGTACCAGTTTGAGCTTGAACATGTTTGTGTTTACATGAACTTATTATTTATTATTATGAGCACAATCCTACAGAGCATAGAATCATATAAACTATCATCGTCAAATAAACTGAACTGATTTCATTAAGTGTAATAGTGTTGATACATCTCTGAACACAATCCAGTCATGGAGGTAATGCACACGGTTTAATTATTTGCAATCATTAAAGTTTCACTCAAAAAAATATTAAAACACTACTGAAGTTTTTATTAAATTGCTGAAGTCTGAAAACTGACCTTCATCTTATACATGTACGTAACATTAATAGGCCTGTGGTTACAATTTAGAGGGGGAGAACTGGTCCTGGTAAAATGGTTTGTGAACAAGTGGTTTTGACGTCCCTTCACCTATCAGCCACTAGATGGAGCCATTATTTGTTCATGACTTCCTCTTTAAGCTTTATTCATGTTCACAGACACATTTAACTATTAAATATTTTGTGTTAATATTTGAACTAAAAGTGATCATTCATGAGTGAACATTTACATACTAATTTATTTTGAGATATGCAGATGATCTACAGATACAAACATGCAGCCTTGTGCTGTTATTAATAATCTGTTTTTCTTAATAATCTTTGAACACATTCTTATAGTCAAAAAATAAAATGTATAATTTTAAAGAATCAGCAGATCAATATTCATTTAAATACAGTTGATTGTAATAGATAATGTACTGTAAATAAAACCATGTCCACTCAAACTATATCAGAAATAAGACAGAAAGTAGACTAAGAGCAGTTCATGTGTCAGATGTTGGTGTAGGGATGTTTAGATGTCAGTGGTCTATAAGAGACTTCAGTGTGGACGCAGATCTTTCCAGCCTTACTCGCCTCACACTGATGTTTCTCCACACAATCTGCCTGAAATGATTGACAAGGAGAGAATGGATCATATAAACCAGTGAAAAACCACATCAGTCTACAATTCATCTTTGATATTAGTCAATAAAAACAGAGTATAAATTAGTTACCATCAAAACATTTGCTTTTAGTATCTCAGCGCTCATGTCTGAACCTAAAACACACAAAATGAACCCGATTAATATACTGTAGTAATTTATAGTAAATACTATAGTGTTTTTGAACCATGCTATAATAAATGACTTGAATTGATCTGTTGTCGTAATTCTATAGTTTCTGTGGTAATGCAACAACTATAGTAATGTTAACAAATCAATACAGTACTAAATACCACTATACACCACAGTTTACTGTAGTAAAAACCAAAGTATACTACAGTATTTGTCACAGTTTATCAGTTCAGTAGTTAACACTATATTATGCTGCAGCATTCATTAACAGTTTTGTAAATACTATAATATACAGTACAGTATAATACAATTTACTGTAGAATGGTTCAAAACACTACAGTGTTTATTATAAATTACTGTATTTTTTTCATGTGAAAAAGTCTAAAAATTACACTTGTAATCAACAAAAAAATCTTTAAAAATGCTCTACAGATTCACAGATTTGTTCAAAATGAATGTAAATGTGTAGATGAGCTCTACCTGTAGTTTGAGGACGACAGAAGCAGTAAACACAGATGGAGGACAGGAGTGAGGAGAGGAGAACACACACCGGACACACACTCAACAGCAGCGTCCAGCAGAAAACACACTCTGACACTGGAGGAGAAGTGGAGGCGATGGTGGACTCATGTGCAGAAACTGCTGATAAATAAAACACACAAGACTGAACATCAACATACTCTATAAGAATAAATACACACAGGTACACACACGTTTAATACAATAAATAAACAACAACAAACAAACAAATCAATTAATTAATCAATTGGTTTTACAGCAGCAGCAGGATATAAGAGTTTATTTGGAAAAACAAATACTATAACTCCATTTTTAGTCATTTTGATATATTTCATGTTTTTATGTTGTGCATTGAAGAGTACAGCTCAGAAATCATGTTTTTACATGGTGGCGCGTGGGTAGCACAATCGCCTCACAGCAAGAAGGTCACTGGTTCAAGTCTTGGCTGAGTCAGTTGGCATTTCTGTGTGGAGTTTGCAAGTTCTCCCCGTGTTCGCATGGGTTTCCTCCGGGCAGGGGCATTGCTAGACATAAAGCTCTACTGGGGCACCCCCACCCCTCAAAAAATAAAAAAAATAAAATTATATATATATATATATATATATATATATATATAATTTTATTTTTATATATTAATTTTATTTTTATATATTATATATTATTATATATATATTATACACGACAAATGATTAATAAATGAAAGTATTATTGTTATTGTACAATTATTATTCTAAATTACAGAAATTAATCCTAAAAGTAACTGGAAAACAATGTAAAGACACAACTGGAGTGATGCTAAGATTATTTAAGAAATCTTTTGCATGAATAATATTTTCATTTGAATGAAATTCTACAGACAATTCTATAGAATACAAAAAACAGGTTTTATAGAATTATTTGTTGTCTTATGGCCGAGAATTAGGTAAGTCTTTACCTCCCTGACTGCATCCCTCCTTTTTACTTCATAAATAAAATCTAGCAGGAGACATGCTTAGTAATCATATCATATTATTTAAACCTTAGTTTTGTCGACTTACAAAACTCTTACGGCGGTTTCACAATGCATAAGCGGCGCGTAAGCAGCAATTACTTTTTTCGGAGTGCATATCAACCGGGGCTCGCACCGGGAGAAGAGCAGCGCGTCCGGGTCCAGCAGGAGCGGTGTGTGAGGCGCGTGGGTGTGGTTTACTGCGCACATGCAGAGATGCGCCAGTTTGCTTTTTGATTAAAATACATGCTTTCACCAGCGTTGGTTCGGTTGCACATAGAGAATAACGTCTTTATTCCGGGATTACCTCTCTTAATAAATACACTTTGCATATGAAGTAAATCATATCTCAACAGGTTTACTGGGGCACTGGTGATTTTTACTGGGGCACGTGTAAATTGGGTCTAGCGACGCCCCTGCCTCCGGGTGCTCCGGTTTCCCCCCCACAAGTCCAAAGACATGCGGTACAGGCGAATTGGGTAAGCTAAAATTGTCTGTAGTATATGTGTGTGTAAAAATGAGTGTGTATGGGTGTTTCCCTGTGATGGGTTGCAGCTGGAATGGCATCCGCTGCGTAAAATATATGCTGGATGAGTTGACGGTTCATTCCGCTGTGGCGACCCCTGAATAATAAAGGCACTAAGCCAAAAAGAAAATGAATGAATGAATGTTTTTACATTGAGTATTGAAGAGTTTAATAGCAAAAAACCCAATTTATGAAACATTCTGTGAACAAAAAATTTAAATGAACTCTTCATATGTTACTTTTTTTTAATATAAGAGGCTGAATTATAATCATACAGAGATGATGGCAATTCTATTGGCCTGCAATGGGTGAAAACACAATCAACATATATAGTATATGTTCTGACTAATTATCTGCATTAAATCATTTAAACAGTAGAGATCATCTTCAAGACTGGACTTTGTAAATCTGTACAAAATTTATACTAAAATCAAAGAGAAACACAAGTTAAATGTTTTATAAATACTCATGTACAGTAGGAGTAGAAGTGAACAAGATGGCAGAGAATCTGCTAAAACATGGTCAGATAAAAATGATGCTATAAAACATTGTTTACTTCACTGAGTCAGATCAATAGTGAAGGGATTGATCCAATAAACCTACTGATGGAGGGTTTGTGAAAAATGTCATGCTAAAAGTATTTTGTAGTATTTTTATAAGCATTTAATTTTGATAGATGTTCTTGCCGTTGTATTTTGAAGTTTATTCCAATACACTTAAAATTGAAGAATTTGTTTTTTTTATTTTAAAATACATTTAAAAGTTTTTGCCCATCCCTGATAATTCTGAAATAATAATGATAATAAGAGGCTGACATAATCTGAATAAATGCGATTACATATGTAATGCAAGTCAATGATGACATATAAAGCATACAAAAATGTCTAAGACTAGCTCATGTCATATTTAGTAGATTAGAGACAAAAATAAAAATATATCAGAAGATTTAATCATTCTTTATTTCTAAAAAATATTAAGGGAAAACATTGTTTAGAGTATAAATTTTATTCAGAATAGAGAAGAAAAAGACAAAGAGTAGTATATAATTAAATAATAATGTTTTCTTACCGGCAAGAGAGAGATGAGTTTTTCGGTTTCCATAATAGTAAACCTCAGATCCAGAGATGACGCCTTTTTCATCCTTATTTACCTTATTCTCACTTTTTACACAGTAGTACAGCCCCAGATCAGAGACACTGATGTTAGTAATGTGTAGATCATAGGAATTACTGGCAGGGTTGTGGATAAAGCTGAAATGCTTAATTGTTTCAAATATCCTATAATCCATTACTAAAGAGGGCTTGTTTTCATGAGAGCAGTTTCTTATCCACACAATGAGGGAACCAGTAGATAAAGAGAGATCACAGTAGAGAGTGATGCTTTCTCCTGGTCTGACTTTCATCTCCACTTCTTCTCCAGAGATTCTTCTCAGACTGAACAACAAAACACCTGGAAAGTAACAAAGTAACTTTAAAAAAACTCTTATGATACTTGTACTACCATACTGTGCATACACAAATATAACATTCACATATAATTAACATTGATTTTTGATACTCATTTAAATAAAATAAAAAAAAATTATTCTTACACATAAGCAGGATGAGAGTAAGTCGTGGCGTCTCCATGTCAGTGAGTGATTGTGAGTAACTGACACTGGTGAGGGTCTTAATGCACACAAACAGCTCTTATCTGATTTTACCATCTTATTTGCTTCACGTCAATGGAAAGTTTTACCTAAATGCTCATGCCTCATGAGGGGGTGGCTTTACATTGGGTAATTTTCTGGTCTTAAAGAGTTACAGCATTAACCAATAACTGAGTTCTTTTGCTGTGACATGCGAAAAGAACATCATCAAATCATCATTATCAAACAGAGGGAATAAAACATTATCTTTGACAGATCTGTGTAGCATCAAATAAGTTTACTTCACACACAACATTGCGTGATTTACATTTCAATTGGGGGTCCGCAGCACAAATATTAAAATAATGGCACTTAAATTATATTGTTGCAATCACGTTCAGAAGAATTAAATACAGTGACAGCCATCCTGTCATCTAACAAATCCAATTTTACATTAAAGTGCTCATTATGTTAAAGTATTTACATATTTACAATCATATTGAACTGCATAACTGATGTGAGTCACTATAGTTACTATTAGAGTTATCTTTATAGTCATCATTCTTGGTTTTGATGACACTCAATTCAGCAACATGTCAAAACAGGAAATCACACCTTTAGGCCCCTGTCAGCAAACACCTTTGTTACAGATACTTCACAGCTCTTAGTTTATCATTGGTCAAAAATATTTCCTTTAGTCTTTGTGTGGTTTCATATGTCCGTTACGGTGCACATATCTGCACAGGAAGCTTGCTTAAATAACGTGTTACTGTTACTTGGCAAAATTACAAAACTATATATATTTTTCCAAACATCTCTCATTTTGTCTTTCTCATAATCACAAACAGCTCTTATGAAAAAGAATGCATGTGTCAACAGGTAAAAAAGGCAACTTTTAATAAACTTTTAACTCCAGCTGCAACCCAACACTGGGAAACACCCATACACTCTTACATTCACACATATACACTACAGCCAATTTAGCTTATTCAATTCACCTATACCACATGTCTTTGGGCTGTGGGGGAAACTGGAGCACCCGGAGGAAGCCTACGCCAACACAGAGAGAACATGCAAACTCCACATAGAAATGCCAACTGATCCAGCTGGTGCTCGAATCAGCGACCTTCTTGCTGTGAGGTGATCATGCTACCCCCTGTGCCACCGAGCTGCCCCACCATAATAATATTAATTGATAAGATTGTTTTAAACGTATTATTTGAATTTAGCTTTCCCATGAGAGGAAACTCTGTAAAGTAGGTTTCTGATGATGGGCTGGTTTCATAGGCAGTGCTTATGTAATGATTGGTCAGGGTACTTCGGGTCCATTTTGCAGCGTTTATTATAAAACAGTGGAATAAAGTAAACAGTGGAGCACAGAATGATTGCAGATGAACACAATAGTCCAGATAAACACAAGTGTTACCAGCAAGACAATGGGTGATGATCTGAGCAGACAATCGTAGACGATGATACAGGCTACGGTCAGGGGCAGACAGCAATCAGGCAAAGGTCAGTAAACAGGCTAGAGTCGAGTGCAGTGAGCAAACAGGCACAACGAGGAAACAATCAAGGTCAGCAACAGAGAAACTAGGGCAGATAACAAAAGAAACCACTTAGTAGTGTTTGCGAGCATAACAAGACTTCATAGTGAGTGAACAGGAGAGAGCAGTTTATATATAGGGTGAATGGGATTGAGTTCAGCTGTGCCCTAATCAGCGCCAGGCATAGCATTATGGGACATGTAGTTCATAAATGGTTAGTATTCTGTTGAGAGTGACCTCTGCTGGACAGTAAGGGATTTGTCTAAGACCGAACCGGTGACAGCTTAGACTAACCCAAAATAAGGACATAGTTCAATTATGGTAATTAGATCATTTGTATAAATTTGCCTCCAAAAAACTGGTGTCCATCTGATTCAACGGGTACAGTAAGCAGATACAGCACCCTACACTCTTGTACATGCTTTCATGGAAACCTGAATATCCTGGGGCTGTTGTCGCTCTCCCACCAAGCAAAAAATTTTCAGGAATGGTGTGAGAAAAGTAACAAGATGCAAACTCCACATAGAAAGGCTTCCTGGTCCAGCCGGGACTCAAACTAGCGACCATATTGCTGTGATGCAACAATTCCACCACAATGCCCATAGACTATCATCTATACCAAAATGATGCAGGTGTTCCCTTTTACCTCAGCAGATGAATTAAATAAATTCACAGAGTCAAACAGTTCCCTGCAGTGTAGCTTCAGTTAAAAGTAGAAGTGTGAATATTTATCACCTCTTGTCAGTGGGACATGTGAAGTCTATTTCAGAGAATAAACTACAAGAGAACAAATGTTATTTTTTCTTTTTCCTTTTTTTGCAACAAGTTTTGCAGACACTGCATGCATGAAAACCAAGTTCACCACAACATAAGCATTTGCACACAAACTAACCACTGTCCTGTTTGTGCATCATAATGTCTGCACACAAGCAAGACAGAGTGGAAACATTTGTGGTTTAGATGTAATCTTTTAACTGAGAACAAGACCCTACCTTTAGAAAAAAGGAGACGAGACACTTGAGTGAAACTTTTATAATGGGAAAATTGCTGCTTTGGACTTATTTTATTAAAATTAGATTTTATTCCAATTTCACATGATAAAAACTCGCTAGCCCACCTATCAGGCCCAGAGAGCGTACATCTCTCATTCAGCTTAGACATTTTAGTAATCTAAAAATGAGTTACATAAACACTATGATCATTCAGAGAATGAAGAGAAAAACACACACAGTAAAATAAGCAGAATTTCACCATCACTGTGGATCCACTAAGAGTACACTTTTAATACAGCCAAAAATAAATAAAAATACACTGAGAACTAAACCAGAGTTTTCATTTATTCATTTTCCTTCGGCTTAGTCCCTTATTTATCAGAGGTTGCCACAGCGGAATGAACCGCCAACTTTTGCGGCGTATGTTTTTACCCAGCAGATGCTCTTTCAGCCGCAGCCCAGCACTGTACTGGGAAACACCCATACACTCTTGGGGTAATTTTTGGTCTGCCACTCCTAGTAGGCCACTCATAGGAAGGTTCTCGACTGATCCATTTGTAGAAATTGACTCTCACTGTGGTTTACGTCAGTCACAAAGCTTTAGAAATCTATAACCTTTTCCAGACGGGTAGATCTCAATTCATTTCTTTCACATTTGTTTTTGAATCTTGGCCTGATGTCTAGCCTTTGATTATCTTTTGGTCTACCTCTCTTTGTCAGGCAGGTCCTATTTAAGTGATTTCTTGATTGTAAACCGGTGTGGCAGTAATCAGGCCTGGGTGCAGCTAGAGAAATTGAACTCAACACAATTGCAATCAATTTCAGAAGAATGATAAACACTGACAGCCATCTTGCAATCTAATAAATCCAATGATACTTTAAAACTTTCAAGCATTTAAATGTGTGTAGTGAAAGAATATTGTTAGCTAGTATGAATGTTAATATAGCTAGTTATCTTATCATTACAGTTATCTCTATAGTTAGTTCTTTGTGTGATCAAGGCTTAATTCAATAACAAAAAATTACAACCTAAAGAAAGCACTACTATCAAACACTGCTAAAAGAGCACAAATGTTTCCATTAGCATTTAAAGGGATTTATTTGTTGGTTCGAGTGCACATATTTGCATAAAAAAAGGAGACTTGCTTAAATAACTGTTGATAATAGTCTATACCAGGGGTCCCCAAACTTGGTCCTGGAAGGCCGGTGTCCTGCAGAGTTTAGCTCTAAATTGCCTCAACACACCTGTGTGGAAGTTTCAGATGTTTTTTTATTTTCTTGTTCAGGTGTGTATGATTAGGGATATAATTAAAATCTGCAGGACACTGCTACACTATGACAAGTCTAAGTTAGTTCAGTTTATTTATTTATCTTTTTGTGCATATGGGGAGAAGAAAATGTGTCCTACACATTGTGAAGCCCATTCACCTGTGTGGAGCAGACTCAGATTTGCAAAATGTTTTCCAAGAAGTATCGGGTGCTTATAAGAAAGTGTCTGGTGCATATGGAGAGAAAAAGAGTGTGTCACCTACAGGTGGTTTGTCAAGCCCACTTGACTGCATGAAGCAGGCTCAGAATTGCATGATGTTTGCCAGAAACTTTGAGTGTTGATAATAAAAAAAGAAGAAATAAAACAGAGTAGAGAGTGTCTTACACCGAAAAAAAAACTTTTGGTATGGTAAAATTTATTAAATTTATTATGTGTGTCATACTTTCATAATCTTTAAATCGTAATATTAAGAGTCAAGAATGACTAGAATTTCCTGAGTAAAATTGTCAGTATGTACACATTTACTTCATGTTGTAAATGAACTGAATGGAAAGAGTTTAATATTATTATTCATTTTCTTGTAATATTTAAATGTCTTTTAATCTTGGTAAATTGTAACTGAAAAGTATTGACTTGGTTGGGTAGGCCGAGAACGTCCACAAAAACAACTAAACTCTGTGCATCAACAAGCTTTGGGCGTATATAAAACCCTGTTGCTGGTTTGTGGTTTGACCGTCCTTAGACAACTGGTCAAATTTCAGCCCACAAGCCTTGCTGTTTCAGAGATACTTTGACCCAGTCACATTGCCATCCCAATTTGGCACTCAAAATAAAGATTGCTCAGATCAACTTTCATAACAGATTGAGTATCATCTACTCAAAACACTATATAGACATTTTACAAACAAAACTACTGACTAAAACATGAAAACAGAAGATAAAAACTTTGTGACATGGCTTAAATAAAAAAGATGTAAATTAAACATCCACAGGAGGTTCTGATGCACATGTAGATTCTCCAAACACTTAACCAACAAACAAAGCACAACCACACAAACTTTATCCTGCAGAAATCACATGTCTGTTGCTCAGGTGGAGCTGTCCAATGTGCTGAATTTATATTGGGTTTCCTTACAGATTTAGCATAAGGGAATTTTCTTTCTAGAAAAGTGTAATACCTTTGCCTAATCAAGATTAGATATTAGATATTGTGTTATTTAAATGGCTCTATACATTTAATTATTGTTTAAAAACAATGTCCATGTAAGGTCAATTCACAGACAGACACAATTTGAACCTGCTGGCTTGCCATATTGTCACACAACACAAACAAAACACTACTGAAGAAACTATGAAAAAAAGTATTGTGATGTTTTATGTCTACTGAGACTTTACACGGTGCCAGAATTTATTTATTTTTGTTCTTATTTTGCTTCAATCAACATGTTTCTGGACTGCAACATTTGGCCTTTAGATGTGGACCAATGCACAAAATAAACAAGTCCTTTAAATGCATACATAAAGATGTCAAAGATGTTCCTTTTTACATCCAAAGATTTTACTGTGTCCACACCAAAAGTGCTAACACCTAGTATAAAGATAATGCCAGACATAAAACCCATAGAGAATAAACAGTATGTGGTATTGTGAAGAGGAAGATGTGAGACACCAGACAAACACCACTATCAGAGCTGAAGGCCATTATCAGAACTTCATAACAGCTCAGCACTGCCACAGACTGATCACCTCCATGCCACGTCACATTACCGAAGTAATTCATGTTAAGACACCTCCAACCAAGTATTGAGTGCTGTACATGTTTACACTTTACAGTAGTCCTGCATTTCTGTGTTAAAAGTTATTTTTTATTGGTCTTAAGTAATATTCAAATTTTCTGAGATTCAGAATTTTGAGTTTTCATTAGCTGTAAGCTATAATCATTAAAATGAAAAGAAACAAACACTTGAAATAAATTAGTCTGAGTGTAATGAATGATTAAATATTTCCCCAGTGCTGTTTAATATGTTTAATAAATAATCTCTAATAACTCTTTCTTTTGTCTTTGCCAAGATGACAGTGCATAATATTTTAATAGGTGTTTTGCAAGATACTAGTATTCAGGTTAGCATACTAGGTTAATTAGGTTTACTAAAGTTAGTTTAATTAGGCAAATCATAGGACAACAGTGTTTTGTTCTGTAGCCAAAAAAAATCTTACCAGGATTAATAATAATGCCCTTCATTTTTTTTTTTTACTGCTTTCATTTCAGTCAAACTGAAAGTGTGATTTAGAAGAACACAATACATTTCACTGATCTGATAAGATCTCTTAGATCATGGTCACAAAGTCACATTGTCTTTCTTTAGTTTTGTGTATTGATTAATGTGCGCGAGGGCAACTATTTATTTATTGGGGGAGTTTTCTGAGAGATGAAGAGCTGTAAAGTGAGTGTTCAATTACAAAAAGAAATGATTACACAAACTCAGTGTTACCTTTATTAAAATTAACAAAACTGTATTACATTAAATGAAATATAATTATTAAAGCATGTCTTAGAGCAAATAAGCCCAACAGATTTTTTATGTAATTGCACTTAATTTTAATTAATAAAAAAATATATATTTCTTTGTTAATAACTATTGATGATTTGATAATTTGATGAGTTAGAATTTTAATATTTAACCTTTTTCAGTAATTATTCAGCAGTAATTAAACATCTCTGTAGCATATCCTCCTGCAGATGTGCTTCAGTCAGTTCAGCACTGCAGGGAGCTGTCCATTGTGCTGAATTTACTCCACACTAAACTCTCTTCACATTAAAGTCATTACATTTCATAAGTGTCTGATCAGTGAAGAGGATACTGTGATTTCTCAAGAACTAAAGAAAATATAATGTAGAAATTAAAACATAATAGAAAATACAAACAGATTGAATTGCTTTATGAAAGGAAATTTTGTTGAATGATTATTACAATTTGGTTTAAAATGTTGAATGTTGCACACTCACAGTATATGCTGCATTGCTCTGCTCTTCTTTAAATAAATCAAACCCCAGTTTTGTGCTGTTTATTCTGTTCATGATTCATGTATGTATTTTTATAAATCAGACTTTTGAATCTTCAGTTTCTTAACAATTCTAAGTTATGAACGTAATAAAAGCAACATTTGCAGTTGCAGCTTTCACTAAATATTTTCTTACTCTGCTTCTTTCTGTTTTTGTCTAACCACAGTTTTTCTCATGCATTTATGTCTGTGTTGAGCATGCAAGATCACCAGCTTGACCACAAACACTTTTAGGACATTCAGTGTGTTTCATGCCTAAATGGAAACAATTGTGGTTTGTGTTCTCGCCTAGCTTTTCACAGCAACTGCAACATCACTGCACCAGGAGCATCAGTAAAACAAAGAAGAAGAAACACAGTACTGACCTTAAAGTTGATGTTGGCTGCAAGCAGAATTTAATATTAAAAGACATTTATAATAATATAATAAATGAATCCCATCATTAATCATTTCATTTTATGAATGATTTTTTAACAAAGCTGAAAAAAATAGAAACCTTTTTACCTTTGATATATTTACTTACTACTAATATAAACTAGTGTGTAAAATCAGGCCGCTTCGATGCACACTATTCACCCTTAAGAAACGTTCAGAAGGGCGAAATCACATCAAATCATAATGACAAATGAGAGATGTTTTTCTAAACAAAGAAAATCCGTTATTTGTTTTACGAACAAAACTAGATAGGTTAGTTAAATTCTAGCAAGTATATAGGCTAATTGTTTAGGGTTGCTGTTCTGTTTGTTTTGTTTTATTGGACAGACCTTGTAGTAATTTAACATATTGCAAGCTGTATATTAGTAATAAAAACAGATTCATACAAACGAGAAATAATGTATTTAGAAACTTGCACCTTCTCTGCTGTGGACGCCATCTTGTGGTCAAACGCGGGAACTTATTCGGCGCGTGAATTGTTTTGGGCGTTCTCTAGCCGTCGAGTGTACACAGTCCTTTAGATAACCTTCACATTTATCCAAAATATCGAAAACATTATTAATAATAATTTAATAGTAATGAATCTGAAAACAAAAGCAAATGAACAGTGCATTAATATGACTTAACCATGTACGGTCATGTGATCTGAAATCGTGCGTAGGCCAATAGAAAATATCTGAGTTTATTTTATTATTTTAATTAAATTAATTCCTAAATAGCTGTACATTTCACCAAGTCAAATCTTGTCAAATGAATTCTGCTCATCTTTCTCACCAATTACAGTTTCGTAAATTATAAATTAATTGATTTAATTTTACTATTATTATTTTATTATATTATTATTATTTATTTATTATTATTAACTATTTAATGTTATTTATATGAATATTATAGATGAGATGTATCGTTTTGTTTACATTATTCAGAATAGCGATTCAAATTGTGGTTGCTATAGCAACGCGTGTTATGATTTGACTCAATATATAAACACCGAGACTCGCCGCTATCTGTTGGTTGATGAGAGGCGAATTTCTGAGACATTTGCTGAGGATTTCTGTGCTGATACTGCGATTCTTCAAGGAGACCAGAGGATTTCTGACAGAAGACTTTATTTTATAAGCAGATCGACGCTCAGAGCTGAAATTATTTCTTTTGACACGTTTTCTTGCTCTTTTGTTGTGTTTATTTGGATTTTGATCGTGTTTTTATTATTTTTATTTATCTTTGTTCTTGTTTTCAGGTTTGCTGGAGTTTGGAGGAGTTTGTCAGATGGGTGAAAACCGCAGTGAGTGTTTTAGTTTTTATTTGTTTATTATCAATCATGATATGATGTTGTATAATATTTGGGGAAATGTGATGTAAATAAACGAGTACAAATGAACCCATTTCAACACAACTGTTCCCAGCTATAAGTGATCAGATGTCTTTTATTTTATGCAGCTACTAAAATTGATTGTTGATTAATTCTTATAATCTTATAATAAACGTGATATGTTGTTGCCTCAGGCCGCTCCAGATCCAGGAGTTCTGCTTTCATCCAGGCAGCTGTTCAGGACGTCTGGACACATGATGGTGATGGTGAAACCCAGACCGTGAGCCAAGAGCTTGATGGATTTCTCGCACCTCTGCCTTCCCTGTTGGCCGAGTCTGTGTCCACAGATCAGGGTAACAGGAAGAGGAAGCGGCAGAGCGGCAGCCAGCAAACACCAGAAGATGAACGTCTGTCCACCTCATCTAGAAGAGCTTTCAAACGCTCTCGCAGAGGTCAGAATGGCTTATTCAAGAAGTGATCATGATGTTTCATTAATGCTCTTTTGCAGTTTTCTCTACTGCAGCGTGTTTTCTTTAACACACATTTCTACTGCTCCTCTGTGTTGCAGACGCGTATGCAAAGGGCCCACTGCTGGGAGAAGGTGGATTTGGCTCTGTGTTTGCTGGGATGCGCAGGTCTGATGGACTGCCAGTAAGACCTTTTCTCCGCTCTTCATTCAAACAGCCTTTAGAAATGCTGATATCAGTAAATGTGATGTGTGATGATCAGGCAGGTGTGATTTATTATGCTTTATCTGTCTACAGGTCGCCATCAAGTATGTGTCTAAAGAGCGGACACAGCGGAGACTGAGAGTTGTGAGTTCAGTGTGAACCTGTTGTTGTGTTTGATGTTTCATTGGGTTCTGAATCGAATCGTTTGTCCTGCAGGAAGGTCAGGGTCGGCTGCCGCTGGAGGTGGCACTGATGACCCGCGTCACTTCAGCTCCTGCCTGCCCCAATGTCCTGCAGCTGCTAGACTGGTTTGACCGTCCCAGACGCTACATCCTGATCCTGGAGCGTCCGGATCCTTGCCAAGACCTCCAGAGCTTCTGTGAGGAGAACGGCTGTCTGGATGAGCGTCTGGCCAAGAAAGTGCTGGTGCAGCTGATCGCGGCTCTGAAACACTGCGAGAGCCGCGGAGTCCTGCACCGGGACGTCAAGCCAGAGAACCTGCTGATCTCCACAGAGTCCCAGGACATCAAGCTGCTGGACTTCGGCTGTGGAGATCTGCTCAAGCGCTCGGCCTACAAATACTTCTCAGGTGGGTTTGTGTTACAGAAGGAAACACTCTGTGGATGTTTGTGAGCTTTTGATGATCCACCAAAGGGAATTTGTGTGTACTGGAGTGTTTTGAACGTGTGTTTGTGGTCTCCTTGTGTCTCTCAGGAACTCTTCAATACGCTCCACCTGAGTGGTTCTGCAGACAGCGCTATCATGCGGCTCCAGCTACAGTGTGGTCAGTAGGAGTGACCCTCTTCAACATCCTGTGCAACCGTTTCCCCTTCAGAGGTGCACTGAGGGTCACGTCCAGAAGCAAACTGACCTTCCCCAGAAATCTGTCAACAGGTAAGAGACTCACTGAGAGATCAGCAGAAGTGTGTTGCTCTGTGTGTCTGAAGACGGTGTTGTGTGTATCAGAGTGCTGTCAGCTGATTCGCTGGTGTCTCAGTCCAGCGGCGGCTGATCGGCCCAGTTTAGACGATATTGAGCGCCATCCCTGGTTACAGTGAACAGGTGGCCAGTGACATGACACTTATCTGAGTGATGCACTCATGGCTTTGATTGTGTTGTTAGGGTCAGTCTGGATTAATGATCTTAATGATTTGTGTAGGGTGAGCAGGAGTTACACAGGAAGTGCAGAGAACTGCTTCCTGATCACCTGCAGAATGAGGAGTGGGCATAAACTAATGGCCGACTCACCTAGGGCCAGCGCCCCCTCACCTGCACTAACCCGCCCCTTCAGATGACTTTAATGTTAATAGGGATTTTAATAATAAACTTTGCTGTTTAGAAAAATAACTCAGGTGTAGTGTCTTCCTAGAGTGACTGGAGAGAGCTCAGATAAAGGGATAGTTCACACAAAAATCAAGTGGTTCCAAATCTTTATGAGTTTGCACAAAAGAGCCTTATGAACAACTGCTACTAAATAATCAAAAAAAAGTCTAAAAACAATTGTGTCATAATGAAATTCACTTTTAATTTATGCATGAACACATTCTAAGTACACCTTTTATTTTCTTTGCCTGTATAATAGTGCGTCATGCTTCACACATATTTACACATTCTTAACAATCAAGACTGTAGTTTGAGGTTAAAATAAATCAAATGCAGATGCCAGAACATTGCCATTAACACTCTATTGTAAAAGCATGTTGTGCATATTACTACTAAAGAACAATTCCTTTAGTTTACTCTACTTTACATTCTGCTGGTTCTGACATTAGAATAAATACTGAAGTCTGAACTCTGAGCTCTTTTATTCCTCAGCCTTTGTTGCTGTGTGGAAGGCATGTCTAATGAGGCATAACACACTTCATCACCACCCTGAAACAGAATATATTTAATTAAATTAATAAACAAATAAATAACAGCATTATATTATATTATATTATATTATATTATATTATATTATATTATATTATATTATATTATATTATATTATATTGATGTAATTTCTGTCATTTCTGCCAATCAAGTGCGAACAAAATATATACAAATTATTCTCAAAATATGCTCATACCTCAACATGTCTGTTCTCAGCTCCAGAACCTACAGAAAATTAACAAAACATAAGAATAATTTACATTTGGTTGATTATAAAATACTCTAAGTTTGTAAAAGGCAGTCTAAGGCTGTAATAAAATTTGCCATATAAATGAAACGTGTTCAGGAGTAAATGATTACCTGTAGTTTTCTTCTAACAGAGGCAGTAGACACAGATGGAGACGAGGAGAACACACACCGAACACACACTGAACAGCAGATTCCAGCAGAAAACACACTCTGATGCAGGTGATGTGGAGGTGCTGTTAAACCGTTCAGCACAAGGAGACTCTTGCTCTAAAATGAACAATAGGCCATTTTAAAAATATATTTAGTTAATACATTGATTTTATCTAATAATTACACAACTCAAAATAATGAAAAATCTGAGTTTAACACTGATGAATTTGCTAAAAGTGATTAGAAAATCAGGAGTTAAAGATTCTAATATAAAATGACATTGTAAATCATCGTTTTACAAAATATAAATAATTTGCTGTTAGTTTAATTTAAAATTGTTTTAGAAACTAAGATACACTTTAAAAAACTAATTATAAATAGACTTATGCTTGGTTTGATTCCTTGTTTGTCCTTATTCTATTTTCATTTTTTGCTATATTTATGCAAAGTGATTGATTGACCGACACACATGCACATATGCATAAGAATGTACTCGCTTGAGGCATGTCTCGATGTCAAAACCGCAAATCATTTTATTACATTTGTGTGCTCTCTGCAAAAACTGCACACAATGCACATATATAATCACATGCTTGTGGTTTCCTGTGTTTCTTACAAGCAAAGAACTTACCTTAAAGATAAGAAGATTACAAATATGGTTGACCTGTGTGATAATAATGGGGTCTCATTGGAAAATTTAAATGAATTTAAAATTGTATAGTATTATATAGTTATTATTTTTATTATTACTGCCACTACTGATATTGTTATTCCTCTTATTATATAGTACAATTTAACAATACAATTGACAATAATGATGATGATTATTATTATTGGGATGAATGGGCGGACGGACGGACGGACGGACGGACGGACGGACGGACGGACGGACGGACGGACGGACGGACAGACAGACAGACAGACAGACAGATAGATAGATAGATAGATAGATAGATAGATAGATAGATAGATAGATAGATAGATAGATACAAAAATAAAGATGCAGATGTGCACACATTCTGGATTGTCACAAAGTCGCCGGAAACATTTGTAGTTTGACCTTACTTACATTTCTCGAGAAACAAAGAGCAGGTCTGAGTCTCTTCACTAGAAACGCTTCTTAAAAATAACTCTGCTTTCACACAACAAACAACCTCTTGCATCCTGTGGCAGCTGAGGTCCACTTTATCACTGAGTTTACTTTAATCTGTTGCACAATAAATGAAATTTGCCTGAAGCTTTGCAGATATCAAACAAATGCATTTTGCAAACAGAAAGACAAATTCACAGATGAACAAAGGCTACTTTGAATTATTTGTTTTGCATTAATAATTATTTTATAAATGAAAACACAGACCTCAACAACTAACTTGGTGTTTAACATACTCAGAATACTTTTTGTGGGACCCTGTGAAACTACCGAAAACAAAATCTCTAAAACCTTTCTAGGGCCGTTAGAAATGAACACTTTTTGTAAAATGATTGAATCTGATTTTATCACTTAATTGGAAACAAAAAGATAAGATATGTAATTCACATATATGGACGACCCTGCAAAAGTTTATTTTTAAGTATTTGTTTTTTTAGGTCCTAAACACTTCCATCTTCATGCTCACTTAAACTCTTGGGTCCAATAGGCCAGGAAATATTGCATGTAAACATATAAGTAATCAAGCGTAAACACTGAAAGGGTGCTCGAGACTGAATTTCTGCCCCATGTGCTGAACCTTTAAGTGTAAAATGAAACTGCAGTTATAATGTTATTGCTATACAACCAAAATCTCATGTTTAAACCTACTTTTTAATATTCATTTTTATTTATTTAAATGTTTATTTACCTGTGCGATGATTCATTTCTTAAAACCAGAGTAAGAGTAAGAAAACTGGCTAATGAATGCCAATAAGTTGGCAGAGCTTGGCTCTACAGGTGCCGGTGATTAATCATTAGTAGAGTATATAACTGGTGCACACAGAGCGAGCATTAAAGCTGCGGTCACACTGGACTTTCCTCCCCATAGACTTCTATTCATACGCACGCGAATGCGTCAAAGCGGAAACGCAGGGTCAGCCGTCGAGTTTTGCATTTCGCTGTTTAAACCTACTTTTTAATATTCGTTTTTATTTATTTATATGTTTATTTACCTGTGCATTGATTCATTTCTTGAGAGCTTGGCTCTACAGGTGCCGGTGATTAATCATTAGTAGAGTATATAACTGGTGCACGCAGAGCGAGCATTTACACTTTTTCACTTCAGAGCCTCTAATGAGACTAAAGAGATAATCTGCTGAGCTGTTCCAGAGCATTGATTCCACCAGTGCGAAAATATCGAACTGGGTTCCTTTCCCATCCCTGGGCATTTCACTGGCAGCTAAAAGAGCATTTCATACTAAAGGAGCAGATCCCCTAAGAGAGCAACACAGTTGGGCAACGTTCCAACAATGCACTTCTGGATTTGGTGGTTTCCTTTTCCCCGGATGATGGGCACAAGTACTGCATAACATGTCTGGGCGTCCAGCATGTTGAGGACTAGCTCGCTGGCAGCTCATGCCCTCACTGCGAGGGCATGACTGTTGCACAACTACTGCTCGCCACAAGTCAGTTAGCACACAAGCAGGTCTGAGGATCACATTGGGGGCACATCTGTTGCTTTTGGGCCCACAGACCCCTCACTCCTCCACAGTGCGCTCCATCCAAGCTTCCAGTGAGTGTGATGGTCCATGTCCCTGGATGGACGCGCTCTCATTGGATGACACCGGGGACCAGATGTCCATCTATGCATCTGAGGGTGGACATTCGGATGGCGATTCGGACTCACTGCCGCCCTCCAGGGTTGTCAGTGAGGTCTCGGATTTGGAGTCGGACAGTAGGGCTGGAGATGGCTTGTCCCCCAGCCTGACCACCGGACCAATTAAATACGTGGGGGCCAAGAAGAGGGTCATAAACTCATGTAGAAAGGAACCTAGGCTCCTTTTAGGGATCATAACGGAATTTTACCTCCAGACTGTATGTTGCAACATTAAGGGTGTTTATGTGCTGAAATTCGTATTAAAATCTGTTTTATTTATATTGTGCAACATATATTTGTAAAGTCTTTATGCATTGTATATTTTTAGAAGGGAAAAAACAATAAATTGTTGTATGAATGCTGTAATGTAATAATTTTCCATTAAAAACACGTTAAGGTCATGTGACCATCAGGAAGAATGAAGCGTCTCATTTCTCACAAGACGCTTTCTGTGTTCTCGCGGTCTGACGTGTTCTGTGTTCTCGCAGTCTGACGTGTTCTGTGTTCTCGCGGTCTGAGGTGTTCTGTGTTCTCGCGGTCTGAGGTGTTCTGTGTTCTCGCGGTCTGAGGTGACCTGGCAAGACCGGTCTTCACAAGAATGCAAGTCTGTTCTCTGCGTTCTTGGAATTGAAAAACAGCCCTTATTTTAGAAACTCTTTGAGCGCCACCTAGTGGTCATGGGGGATTTATTGGCTTTTTGTCATTTATTATATTAGACCCAGAAACGAACACACAAACACACACACATATCTACTAAATCATTATCTACTTAATCATTTCAAAACAACAACAATAGTGAATGTGTTCCTCACATACATGATCCTTATCTTTATTACAACATTTATGATTTGCCGACAAACAAGACACTCAATCAGTTCACAACATGAATTGATAAAATACATTCACCTGCTATACAGCAGTCACATAAAGGAAATAAAAAATGTGGAGTGTTTATATTATTAAAGAATTTTCACAGATTTTTCACATTGGCAAGCCCTTATCGCCCCCTTTAGGCCACTAGTAAAACTAAACAAACTGATGAAACTGACCAGCAAAATGAGTCTCAGAGACAAGTATATGAACTATGAGCAGTTAAATTAAACTTGTTTCTGACATTGTTTTTGACATTGCTTTAAGATGAATATTTACAGCATCATTTGAACACCATTACAAAGTAAAACAAACCTGCTCTTGTGTTTCAGATGCAGTAAATGTGTGCAGTAAATTTCTCATCCATCAGAGTCTACAGAAGAACTTTCACTGTACATCAAGCTTTTGCAGACACTGCATGCATACAAACCAATCTGACCACAAACTCACCACACAAGCATTTACACACACTAACCAGCCTCTGTCCTGTCCTGTTTATGTCTCATGCACACAAGCACTAAGCTGAATGGAAACATTTGTGGTTAACAATAATCTTTTATAACGACCATCTTCAACAATAATAAATAATATTAATTTTACAAAATACAGACAGGACACTTGACCAAAACACATTTAAAGAGAAAATTGATCATTGAAATATTTGATCAGATTTGATTTAAGCATTTGAAGAAGAATACAATTTAAATGAATGTATCGTATAAATAAATATTTATTTTTTTGCCAGTTGTTGGCTAATGTTAAAACTGAGTCAGATAAATGATGTGGTCGTCCAGTTTAAGAGAACTTTAGTTTACTTTAATTAAAAAACATCATTTCAGACACTTCAACATCCTGTTATTCAGACCCTTACACTAAAGCACTTTTAGTACATGACAAAAATATTATAATGTAATTTAATAGAAAACAGCGTTGTAACTTTACAGGTTAGAGTTTGTCAGCTAATTAAATAATAATAATAATAATAATAATAATAATAAATATGTTATCTTGTATCATTTTATTATTGTATATTAACAACCTTGTATCATTGCATGTTATGGTTAAATGATGAGAAATTTAGCTTAATTTCAATTTCAATGCAGTCAGGGGTGTAAAAAATACTCAACTAGTAATTTTACTTGATTGTTGTTATACTAAAGTATAATTATTTGACTATTTGTACTTTTACTTGAGCACATTACAGAAAAATCTGTACTTAAGCAAAAAAATAGGTTACATTTTATTTTTCTTCTACCTATAAAATGAAAAACGCACAATTAAAACTGAAGAGAAAATGAAATTTAAAAATCACAGTTTCTCCTTAACTGTAAGATTTATAGTTGTGTTTGAGGAAAAACTGCTGATGACATTTCTTCCAAAAAATCTTGCATGAAATAATAAAAAAGTTATCATACTATCAGATGTGTTTATATTAATTTTAGAAGAGTTGAGATCTTCAGAAGAGTTGAGAAATCAATATTTGTTGGAACATTTTTCCATCACAACAAATGCTAACTTGTTATTCCGACCAATCAACATTTTCTTGTCTAAAGTAAAAATATTTTTGCTCTGAAATTTAATAAGAAAAGTTATCAGATCTTAAAAGTATGAAACAAACAAAACTAATTTCAAGCGTTCTCTTAACTTTTTCCATAGCATTTTATTCATTATAACAGGAGTAAATACAAGTGAATTTTTTAAATTAGAGATCGATTCAACATTTTCCTCTCATGTTTTTATTTTGTTGATGTACTTTTACAAATGTTATACTTACTGTAAGTATAAGTAAGAATTGTTTTGAGAACATTTTACATCCCTGAATGCACTTCAGTTGCTTTTTTTATCTGTATTCAATTTCTGTTCTGACCTGAGCATATGTACTGAAGTCTGAACACTGCACTCGCTTTGTCTTGCATTGTTTTTGTCTTCTGGTCTTCACATCTAAAGACACATAGCACACCTCTTTATCTTCACCCTAAAATAAAAAGTACATTACATGTTATTCAGGTCTAAACTCTCTTTAAGCTGTTTAATTAACTGTTCTATCCAAGTATTATTTATATATTACCTGTTTAACATTCTATAGCATGCATCTAACAAATATTTTACAAAAGCACATCAGAAAAAAAAGACAGAGTGTCCATAATAAGCGTGAGTGTTTGTATTGTTCATACCTCAACTGTATTTCTTCTTTGCAGTTGGACTTTTTGATCTGTTGCAGCATCTAAAAATGCATTAAATACAAACATCACTTACATACATAAATGAATCAGAGTACCGTAAACTGTGGAAATGCAAAAAGAAGAGTGTGATTACCTGTAGTTTTCTTCTGACAGAGGCAGTAGACACAGATGGAGAAGAGGAAAACACACACCGAACACACACTGAACAGCAGATTCCAGCAGAAAACACACTCTGAGACACCAGGAGGAGTGGAGGTGCTGTTCAAGAGCTCAGAACAGGACGTCTCTTTCTCAAGATAAACAAACACAAATCTGTCAATACATTTTTCACGGATGAAGTGTTTTTCAGAATATACCCATATAATACATATGATAACAAGTAGCATTCTTCATACCTGCAAGACTGAGCCGAGTTGTTCGGTTTCCATATTGGTACAACTCAGATCCAGAGATGATGCCTTTTTCATCCTTATTTACCTTATTCTCCCTTTTTGCACAGTAGTACAGCCCCAGATCAGAGACACTGATGTTAGTAATGTGTAGATCGTAAGACTTGCTGTAGTTATTATGCATAAAGCTGAAAGGCTGCAATAGGTGCCATTTTCCATCTAAAATGTTTGCGCCAATTATGAGAGAAGGTTGATTTTCATGAGAGCAGTTTCTTATCCATACAATGAGGGAACCAGTAGATAAAGAAAGATCACAGTAGAGAGTGATGCTTTCTCCTCATCTGACTTTCATCTCCACTTCTTCTCCAGAGATTCTTCTCAGACTGAACAACAAAACACCTGTAAAGTAACAAAGTAACTTTAAAAGCTCTTATGATACTTGTACTACCATACATACACTCACATATACCATACAGATACAATTAACACTGATATTTGATACACATTTAAATTTAAAAAACATTGTACATAGATATTTTACTCTTACAGATGAGTGCGATGAAAGTAAGTCGTGGCGTCTCCATGTCAGTGAGTGATTGTGAGTACTCACTGGTGAGGGTCTTAATGCACACAAACATCTCTTATCTGATCTTCTCATCTTATCTGCTTCACGTCAATGGAAAGTTTTACCTAAAAGCTCAAGCCTCATGAGGGGGTGGCTTTACATTGGGTTATTTTCTGTTCTTAAAGAGTTACAGCATTAACCAATAATTGAGTTCATTTGCTGTGACATGCGAAAAGAACATCATCAAATCATCATTATCAAACAGAGGAAGTAAAACATTATCTTTGACAGATCTGTGTAGCATCAAATAAGTTTACTTCACACACAACATTGTGTGATTTACATTACAATTGGGGGTCCGCAGCACAAATATTACAATAATGGCACTTAAATTATATTGTTGCAATCACTTACAGAACAATTAAATACAGTGACGGCCATCCTGTCATCTAACAAATCTAATCTTACATTAAAGTGCTCATTACATTAAAGTATTTACATATTTACATTCATAATGAACTGCATTACTGATGAGTTAGGATTGAATTTTATAACTTAAAGCACTACAATTGAGTTCTCAGATTTTTATTTTATTAATTTGTGGTTGTTTTTTGTCAGAGCAGACATGCATATTCATACCCAGGGGCAGATTTTTGAATCCTAAATCAATGTGGGATTTATTGGCCTAATACTCATCACTTTAAAGAATAGCAGTAAAGGCCAGATAAAATAATAATAGTAATTAATAAAAGTATTTTTAACATATTATTTGAAACTCTATAATGTATGTTTCTGATGATGGGCTGGCTGCACAGGCAGTACTTATGTAATTGTCATTATAAAACACAGAGTAATAAAGTAAACAGTGAAACACAGAATGATTGCAGGGGAATGATGAACACAACACAATAGTCCAGATGTGTAAACACAAGTGTTACCAGCAAGGCAATGGGTGATGATCTGAGCAGACAGCAGATAATCATAAACTATGATACAGGCTTTGGTCAGGGGCAGACAGCAATCAGGCAAAGGTCAGTAAACAGGCTAGAGTCGAGGGCAGTGAGCAAACACTCACAATGAGGAAACAATCAAGGTCAGCAACAGAGAAACTAGGACAGATAACAAGAGAAACCGCTTAGTAGTGTTTGCAAGTCAAAACAAAACTTCAAAGTGAGTGAACAGGCTAGGGTTGAGGGCAGGCAGCAAACAGTCACGACAAAGAAACAATCAAGGTCAGCTACAGAGAAACTAGGGCAGATAACAAGAGAAACCACTCAGTAGTGTTTACTAGTCAACACAAAACTTCAAAGTGAGTGAACTTGAGAGAGCAGTATATATGGGGTGAATGAGATTGGGTTCAGCTGTGCTCTAATCAGTGCCAGGCATGGAGTTATGGGACATGTAGTTTATGAATGGTTAGTATTCTGGTGAGGGTGACCTCTGCTGGACAGTAAAAAAATTGTCCAAGACCGAACCGGTGAAAGCTCATGCTGTGTTCACGCCAGACGTGGCACGAGCGAATTAAATTCAATAAACATTTTGAGTTTATTCGCTTTATTCACGCATCAAATTCACTTCACAATAGATACGGATACACGTCATGGGCAGGGCTTCTGTCTGCTCAGTGACTCTAGCTTCATTGCTATATGGCTAAAGTGGATTTTATCGAGAGAGTAGCTGTGCTTTAAGTGCTTTACAAAGGCTAAAAAACAGCATAGATTCATTCAGTGCTGTGTCTTAGTCCACTAGATCCTTTCAGAGGTGCACCCTGCTCTGAGAGTTCTTCAACTCCTCCAGAAACTATACCTGGATAATGGAGGCTTTCAGCTGTGTTTCAGACTTAGCCGAGCCCAGTTTGATGAGCTGTTGTTTGGTATCGGCAAGAGGATTTCCCTCGGGACACAGGCACTACGTCATAATCACACCCCTACCAGAGCAAGATCCTGATTGGTTAACGAGGCACGAATGTCTGCTGAAGTTCAGATTTTCCAATTCGGGCGATTTGCAAAACGCTCAACTCGTGCTGTTTCATTTGCGCGAATCGCACCACAGGATGTCTATTCACATCTTTGCATTGACTTAACATGTAAATCACTCGTGCTTGATGCTTCTTCCGTGTCTGGTGTGAACGCACCATTAGACTAAACCAGGATAAGGCCATAGTTCAATTATGATAATTAGATCATTTTTATTAATTTGCCTTAAAAAAAAACTGGTGTCCATCTGATTCAACAGATAAGAAGATACTGTACCCTACACACTTGTACACTCTCTTATGGAAACCTGAATTCCCTGGGGCTGTTACCTCTTTTGGCAGCATAATGCGCTCTGCCACAAAGCAAAAAAAGGTCAGGAATGTTGTGAGAAAAACAAGTCTGAAGCCGTGATCACGCTGCACTTTTCTCCCCATACACTTCCATTTATACACATGCAAACACAGCAGACCGGAAATGCAAGCTCGTACGACAAGTTTTGCATGTTGCTTCCTTCTATAGTTCAAGCTTGTTGAACTCTGACCAGCGAAATCGCCTCATGCGATTGAGTGAGACAAACAAAAGGTCAAACGTGACCATCTCTGTACAGAAATGTTAAATATGGGACAATAATGATGGAAACTGGAGCACCTGGAGGAAACCCACGCAGACACAGGAGAAGATGCAAACTCTACACAGAAAGGATTCCTGGTCCAGATAGGACTCAAACTTGTGACCATAATGCTGTGAGGTGACAGTGAAAAAAAATGAGCCAACATACTGTCATGATTACCAGAGATCCTACCACTAGAGACCGCTGGTACACACACACCCATTCACAAGGACTACAATTCTGCTGATAAATGGACTACAACTCCATACATCCACTCTAATCACACACACATGTTCCTCATCCTGACTGATTGCACACACACCACTGGAGGCTTGTCAAAGACTGATTACACCCAGTATATAGTCAGCACACAAACACACAAATGTTGCTGAGTATTGTTAAGCTGTTGCTGTCCTTACGTAAGCGTTTATCCTGTATCCTGTTTTCTGTGTTTTGACCTTGGACTGTTTTCTGTGTTTTGAACCTTTGCTGCCTGCCCTGAACCTTCTGCCTGTTTTTGGATTACGCTTCTGGATTCTCTTCTACACTGTTAATGCTGGTTTTTGATCCCTGCCTGTCTGACCATTCTTCTAATAAAGCTGCATTTGGAACTACCCTGGTTTGCATAGCTCCCTTTCGCAACAGAATACTCAGCCCCACAAGTTCCAGCGGCTTTATTGGTCATGGATCCAGCAATACAGTTAGTACGTCTGCAGCAAGGTAAGCGTTCCCTCGAGGACCACATTAAAGACTATCTGGACATTGCAAATCTCTGTACATACCCAGACTTTGCACTAATAGACTTTTTTTGTTATGGTTTAAATGAACCACTTAAAAGCACCCTCATCAAAGTTGGTCCTCGAGGTTCGCTATGTCAGTTTTTGGACTTTGCCCTGCTTACTGCTGGCTCCCCCTTCACTGTCGGTGAGGTGGAGGAAAACCCTAAATGTTTTTTGGGGGGGGGGCAATAGACAGCAAGACCCGCGGGCAGCGGGGCTGGCAAGGGACACCACTACAACGCTGGGCTTACCTGTGTTCTTCTCTGATGCCCCTCGTTGGTATTTGCCAAGTGTTTCCAGTCACAAAATGGCCGCTTCCAGTCCTCCAGCTCACAGAATGGCTGTCTCCAGTCCTCCAGCTCACAGAATGGCCGTCTCCAGTCCTCCAGCTCACAGAATGGCCGTCTCCAGTCCTCCAGCTCACAGAATGGCCATCTCCAGTCCTCCAGCTCACACATGGGTAAGCGCCAATCTGCCTATAGCTCACAAGATGGTTTCCTGTTCCGAGTCTGTTTCTGCCATAGTTCCTGTTCCTGAAATGCCATCACCTGAGCCACCAGAATGCCTACCACCACCTGAGTTGCCAGAGCTGCTGCCACCACTAGAGCTATTACTGCCAGAGCTGCCAGATCATCCAGAGCTGCCGGATCCTCAGTCACTGCCAGATTATTCAGAGCTGCCAGAGCTGCCAGATCATCCAGAGCTGCCAGATCATCCAGAGCTGCCAGATCATCCAGAGCTGCCAGATCCTCCAGAGTTGCCAGATCCTCAGTCACTGCCGCCACTGCTGCCAGAGCCACTGCTGCCAGAGCCACTGCTGCCAGAGCCACTGCTGCCAGAGCCACTGCTGCCAGAGCCAGTGCTGCCAGAGCCAGTGCTGCCAGAGCCAGTGCTGCCAGAGCCACTGCTGCCAGAGCCACTGCCGCCGCCGCCTGAGTTTCCCGAATGGCCGCCACTGCCTGAGTTTCCCGAATGGCCGCCGCCGCCTGAGTTTCCCGAATGGCCGCCGCCGCCTGAGTTTCCCGAATGGCCGCCGCCGCCTGAGTTTCCCGAATGGCCGCCGCCGCCTGAGTTTCCCGAATGGCCGCCGCCTGAGTTTCCCGAATGGCCGCCGCCGCCTGAGTTTCCCGAATGGCCGCCGCCGTCTGAGTTTCCCGAATGGCCGCTGCCGCCTGAATTCCCCGAATGGCGGGTGCCAGATATCCCTGAATTCTCCGAATGGCGGGCGCCAGATATCCCTGAATTCCCCGAATGGCGGGCGCCAGATATCCCTGAATTCTCCGAATGGCGGGCGCCAGATATGTCTGAATTCCTCGAATGGCCAGAGCAGCCTCCTGAGTTCCACGAATGGCTGGCAGAGCTGTGTGACTTCCCAGAGCCGTATGATTTCTCTGAGCTGTGTGACCTCCCAGAGCTGCTAGAACCTAAGCCTTCTGACCCACTGGGGTTGAATGAACCGCCAGTGCCTTCTGAACCCAAGCCTCCTGACCCACTGGGGTTTAAAGAACCGCCAGTGCCTTCTGAACCTAGGCCTCCTGACCCACTGGGGTTGAATGAACCGCCAGTGCCTTCTGAATCCAAGCCTCCTGACCCACTGGGGTTGAATGAACCGCCAGTGCCTCCTGAACCCAAGCCTCCTGACCCACTGGGGTTGAATGAACCGCCAGTGCCTTCTGAACCCAAGCCTCCTGACCCACTGGGGTTGAATGAACCGCCAGTGCCTTCTGAACCTAAGCCTCCAGATCCACTGGAGTTTAATGAACTGCCAGTGCCTCCCGAACCTAAGCCTCCAGACTCACTGGGGTGTGATGAACTTCTAGTGCCTGCTGAACCTGAGCTCCCAGATCTACTTCAGTTCCATGCTCCGGGCCCTCTGCAGATCCACGCTCCAGGTTCACTTCCATTGCATGGTCCTGGCCCTCCATCCCTCCCCCTGTTCTGCCTCTGCTCCACCCCCTCCTGGTCTGTATTTCGAGCGTCTGGAAGCCGCTCTTAGAGGGGGGGCTCTGTCATGATTACCAGAGATCCTACCACTAGAGACCGCTGGTACACACACACCCATTCACAAGGACTACAATTCTGCTGATAAATGGACTACAACTCCATACATCCACTCTAATCACACACACATGTTCCTCATCCTGACTGATTGCACACACACCACTGGAGGCTTGTCAAAGACTGATTACACTCAGTATATAGTCAGCACACAAACACACAAATGTTGCTGAGTATTGTTAAGCTGTTGCTGTCCTTACGTAAGCGTTTATCCTGTATCCTGTTTTCTGTGTTTTGACCTTGGACTGTTTTCTGTGTTTTGAACCTTTGCTGCCTGCCCTGAACCTTCTGCCTGTTTTTGGATTACGCTTCTGGATTCTCTTCTACACTGTTAATGCTGGTTTTTGATCCCTGCCTGTCTGACCATTCTTCTAATAAAGCTGCATTTGGAACTACCCTGGTTTGCATAGCTCCCTTTCGCAACACATACAGCCTCTAGACTATCATCTATAGCAAAATGATGCAGGTGTTCCCTTTTAATTCAGCAGATGAACCAATTTACTGAGTCAAACAATTCCCTGCAGTGTAGCTTCAGTCCAACGTAGAAGTGTGAATATTTTATCACCTCTTGTCAGTGGGACGTGTGAAGTCTATTTCAGAAAATTAACAAATAAACAACAAATGTTCTTTTTTTTTTGCAACAAGTTTTGCAGACACTGCATGCATGAAAACCAAGTTCACCACAACATAAGCATTTGCACACAAACTAACCACTGTCCTGTTTGTGCATCATAATGTCTGCACACAAGCAAGACAGGGTGGAAACATTTGTGGTTTAGATGTTATCTTTTAACTGAGAACAAGACCCTACCTTGAGAAAAAAGGAGACGAGACACTTGAGTGAAACTTTTATAATGGGTAAATTGCTGCTTTGGATATATTTGATTAAAATTAGATTTTATTCCAATTTCATATGATAAGAACTCACTAGCCCACCTATCAGGCCCAGAGAGCGTACATCTCTCATTCAGCTTAGACGTTTCAGGTTTAATCTAAAATTGAGTCACATAAACAGTATGATCATTCAGAGAATGAAGAGAAAAAAACACACCCTAAAATAAATGCACTTTTAATACAGCCAAAAATAAATACAATAAAGTATTGAGTTTTCATTCATTCGTTTTCCTTCGGCTTAGTCCTTGAGTTGGCGGAGTTGGCGGAATAAACTTACCAAGTATTACGGCATATGTTTTTACCCAGCGGATGCCTTCTCAGCCGCAGCCCAGCACTGTACTGGGAAACACCCATACACTCTTGGGGTAATTTTTGGTCTGCCACTCCTAGAAGGCCACTCATAGGAAGGTTCTCGACTGATCCATTTAGAAATTGACTCTCACTGTGGTTTACGTCAGTCACAAAGCTTTATAAATCTATAACCTTTTCCAGACGGGTAGATCTCAATTCATTTCTTTCACATTTGTTTTTGAATCTTGGATCTTGGCCTGATGTCTAGCTTTTGAGTATCTTTTGGTCTACCTCTCTTTGTCCAGCAGGTTCTATTTAAGTAATTTCTTGATTGTAAACCGGTGTGGCAGTAATCAGGCCTGGGTGCAGCTAGAGAAATTGAACTCAACACAGTTGCAATCAATTTCAGAAGAATGTTAAACACAGACAGCCATCTTGCAATTTAATTAATCCAATGATACTTCAAAGCTTTCAAGCATTTAAATGTGTGTAGTGAAAGACTATTGTTAGCTAGTATGAATGCTAATATAGCTAGTTATTTTATCCATACAGTTATCTCTGTAGTTAGTTCTTTGTGTGATCAAGACTTAATTCAGTAACAGGAAATTACACTGAAAGAGAACACTGCTAAAAAAGCACAAGTGTTTCCAATAGCATTTGAAGGGTTTTATTTGTTGGTTCGAGTGCACATATTTGCATAAAGGAAACTTGCTTATATAACTGTTGATAATGGTCTATACCAGGGGACCCCAAACATGGTCCTGGAGGGCCGGTGTCCTGCAGAGTTTAGCTCCAAATTGCCTCAACACACCTGTGTGGAAGTTTCAGAGCTTGATTTTTTTGTTCAGGTGTGTATGATTATGGATGGATCTAAAATCTGCAGGACACTGCTACACTATGACAGCACAAGACGTTTGGCCATAGGAGAAATGGTCGTGCCCAACTGAGCCTGGGGGGTATTCCAGAAAGCAGGTTATGTAACATACCCGGGTAAGTTTAAAAGTAAGTAGGTGGATAACCTCAGCTTTGGTTCCAAAAACGGAGGTAATTTTTGGGGTATGTTAACTAACCGGAACTTACTCTCTGAAGATAACCTGCTCCAAAGCAGGTTATGTTCCAGAGTTAGTCTGTTTCAGAGAGTTTACTGAGCATTGTGGGCTCTTTTGATGAGGATTTTGATGGACGTAGAAGCACAGATATACGAGTTTTTTCATCGTGAGAGGGTTATAAGTGCATCATTCTTTTCATATCCAAGTGAATATTTGAATGAGCGTTGATGTTTTTCAAAAGAATCGTTAATGTATTTAACAAACCTTTTCAAATCAAACGTGACAAATCGCGGGTCTGCGCTAACCATGGTTAGCATACTGCTCAGTGCAGCTCTTTTTTTTGGCTTCAGGGCAATATATAAATAAAATATTGTTTTATGATACAATAGTGAAATTCAAATAAAATAAAGTGCAGACAAACTCTTACACTGTTAGTTGAGGCAGAAGGAACTTCATCTACATGCAAAACAAAAAGCATAAAAAGAACCTAAAGCTACCTGACAACAATCACTTACAACTGTGATAGACTGAGTGGTTTAAGGTCAAATAATTCAACCACTGATTAGCCTTTATTAAGGGGCAGAGCAGCTCAAAGTTATCTGGCGGCCCACAGCAGACAGGCCTCAGCCTCTTTTCTATTAGCTACATGACAGAAAGAATATTCTAGAGTTTAATACATAGCTCCAGAAATCAAATAGTACCTTTTAGGAGAATGTTTCTGAGATTAGTTTGACTTTGGACAGAGTTCTCCTAGCTCCAGAAATTTCTATAAGCCATATTCAAGTCATACATTATTATTTTAGCCTTAAGAAATTAATGCCAGGAAAAGTAATTACATGAATGGTTACACAACATACTCAAAACGGATGTATAAGTTTATTTTTTTATTACAATAAAAGGGAGGATGGCATGTGTAATTTAATGAACTAACGCATTTTCTATCATTATATTTTAATTTTCTTATCTATTTCTTATATTTCTTGTATTGCGTATTGTGTATTGCTTTTCTTTATAATTGGCCTTAATTCCTCGTACGCCAGCATGAAAAAACCTCCAACTCCGCCTCTGTAATGTGCGTTGGTCTTTTTTCTCACGGTGACTTTCTATGGTAACTCATGAATTCGGCGATCTACTGAAAATGTCTTCATGTATGCGCCGTGCTCGTGCATTAACCCGCGGTTTTCTTCAGGGGGTTGATTTAACTAACTCTTATCAGCTGTTTTGGAACTGACATACTCATGGTATGCTGGTTTGGGGTAAATCAACCTAGAGGTTATGATTTACCAAATGGTAAGTTAACCCAGATTTCTGGAATATCCCCCTGGTTTCTCTCGAGGTTTTTTTAATTGTTCATTTTCGCCAATTGGTGAAGTTTTTTCCTCGCCGCTTTCGCCACTGGCTTGCATGATTCGGGATCTGTAGAGCTGCGCATCGATGGAATTGCTCCTCAGTGTTTGGACTCTCAGTAGTGATTATTAGACCACACTGAAGTATCTGAAGAATCCACACTGAAGAATCACTATAAAGAATCCAATATTTGACATGAGAGGAGAGCTCGATTAGCCGGACATTCCTGCCCTGGCGTTTTTGATTTATTTTAGTTTGTTTTGGATCATGAGCTCAGTTCCTTACCATACACATGCTTTTCACTACTGACTTACATTTATACTGACTTTGATTGCTCGAAATACTTTTGTTAATTATGCTTTTTGTTAATAAATCATTTTTTCAATTTACCTGGTCTGTATTGTCTCTCTAATGTTACAATTTTGAGCCCGTTGTAACAATAATAAAAAAGAAGAAATAAAACGGAGTAGAGTAGGCGACGCAGTGGCGCAGTAGGTAGCACTGTCGCCTCACAGCAAGAAGGTCGCTGGTTCGAGCCTCGGCTGGGTCAATTGGCGTTTCTGTGTGGAGTTTGCATGTTCTCCCTGCGCTCGCGTGGGTTTCCTCCGGGTGCTCCGGTTTCCCCCACAGTCCAAAGACATGCGGTACAGGTGAATTGGGTAGGCTAAATTGCCCGTAGTGTATGAGTGTAAATGAGTGTGTATGGATGTTTCCCAGAGAGCCTTCCCTGTTGGGCTATTTATATGGATACACCTTAATAAATTACATAGACAATTGCCTTCAGATGACCCCAAAGATAAAAGTCTAAGGGGGTCAGATCAGGAGACCTTGGGGGCCATTCAACTGGCCCACGATGACCAATCCACTTTTCAGGAAACTGTATTCAGGAAACCATTCCCATTTTATTAAGGTATATCCATATAAATGGCCCACCCTGTATATAACACATATTTTAGCTATAGCTGCCATAGACATATTTCAGACGGTAATATACAGTATTTTAACTTCATACACTGAAATAACTCAAATTAAAATAAATTACACAAAACACTATACAAACGTTTTGCAAACAAAACTACTGACTAAAACATGCAAACAGAAGATAAAAACTTTGTGACATGTCTTAAATAAAAAAGATGTAAATTCATAAACATCCACAAAAGGTTCTAATTCACATGTAGAATCTCCAAACACCAACAAACAAAGCACAACCACACATACTTTATCCTGCAGAAATAACATGTCTGTTGCTCAGGTGGAGCTGTCCAATGTGCTGAAGTTATATTGGGTTTCCTTACAGTTTTAGCATATAGAAATGATCCATTCAGAAATAATTTCAATAACTTAGTCCCTTTATTAATCTGGAGTCGCCACAGCGGAATGACCCGGCAACTTATCCAGCACATGTTTTATGCAGCGGATGCTCTTCCAGCTGCAACCTATCTCTGGGAAACATCCATACACACTCATACACTACGGACAATTTACCTGGACTTGCCCAATTCACCTGGACTGCATGTCTTTGTACTTGTGGGGGAAACCGGAGCACCAGTAGGAAACCCACATGAACGCAGGGAGAACATGCAAACTCCACACAGAAACGCCAACTTTTCCACCCGAGGCTCGAACCAGCCACCTTCTTGCTGTGAGGCTACTGCGCCACTGCGTCGCCTCTAATCAAGATTAGATATCAGATATTGTGTTATTTGAAAGGCTCTATACGTTTAATTATTGTTTAAAAACAGTTTAAGAAAATAATCAATTTCTCTGCAAGGTCAATTCACAGATAGACACATTTTGAACCTGCTGGCTTGCCATATGGCTTGTCACACAACACAAAGAAAACACTACTGAAGAAACTGTACTGTCTACTCAGACTCTACACTGTGCCTGTATTTTCATTTTTTGATCTTATTTTGCTGTGCTCAGCATGTTTCTGGGCTGCAACATTTGACCGTTAGATGTGGACCAATGCACAGATAAAATAAATAAAATAAACAAGTCCTTTAAATGCATAAATAAAGATGTCAAAGATCTTCCTTTTTACATCCATGGATGGATTTATTTCATTAAGAGAGTCCTCTGCATTGAGGTCTGGATGAAAGGTAAGCAAGCAATTCTGAGTCATCTTAACGAGACGATCGAGGAGGTGTGCTAATTGACTACTACAAAACATGCTCAGATTGAGGAGTAAAGTGTGCAGGATGCACCATATTAATCTATTTATGCATACATGTATATATAATTATAATTACATTTGTAATTATTTTAATTTATGATTTGTTTTTAGTTTTTTAATCATAAATATTACAGTAGTTTGCCTATAGATAAATAATATAAATTGATAGGTCGTTCTGTGACACCAAACAAATTTCCGTGCAAAGGATCATGGGTGCCTGAAATGTACATCAGTTGTACACTTTGAAATCATTCATTTTGAAGGGCCCTTTGCAGTGGCTAATTTTAAGCACTTCAGTTTAGAATGACACTTCAACATGGTGGTCATGTTTGTGTTCAATATATGCCATTTGGCACACACCGCCTGACTGGTGTTAAGGACTCTTATTTTGAAGTGTTTTTTGTTTCCCTTGTTTCTGTTCTCAGTTCTTGTATTTAGTTCCTGCTTGGTTCCTGTTCTTAGCTCTTGCTCCTTATCTCATGTATTTATACTCCAGTAATCTCCCATCTTTTTGGTCTGCTGTTGCACTTTTTGTCTTATTTTGTTTTTTTTTAATCGGCCATGTGCCACCCCACATATTTAAATAACTAATTTCTAATAATCTTTCTTTTGTCTTTACCATGATGACAATGCATAACATTTTAATAGTTATTCTGCAAGATACTAACGAGTTTTGTTACAAGATACTAGGTTCTATATATGCAGAGATACAGGTGCTCTGTTCTGTAGCCAAAAAATAAGGGGGATTATAATATTGCCCTTATTTTTTTCCAGTAAAACCTGCTTTCATTCCAACCAAACTAAAAGAAATAAGATTTCTCTAGAGGAGAAAATATTATAATAAATACTGTTCCTATAAAGGCCCTTGCTTTGTTAAACATCACTTGGAAAATATCTGAAAAATAATTGTTAAAAATCACAGTAGAGCTAATCATTTCACCTTCAACTGTACATTTAAGTCATTAGAGGTTATGCAGAGACGATGCTTTTAAGTTTATACCTTTTGAAAAAAATGGTGTGTGTGCACTGACAAAACTACCACTCTGTATATTAAACCAGGCAGCAAAGTGTATTAATCTGTGAAGATTACCTGTAGTTTTCTTCTGACAGAGGCAGTAGACACAGATGGAGAGGAGGAGAACACACACCGAACACACACTGAACAGCAGATTCCAGCAGAAAACACACTCTGAGACACCAGGAGGAGTGGAGGTGCTGTTCAAGAGCTCAGAACAGGACGTCTCTTTCTCAAGATAAAACAAACACAAATGAATCAATGAATGTTCATTAAAATATGTTTGTTCTGTTTGTCTTGCATCTTGGAAAACTCTCCAGAAACTACACAAGCAGAGACAAAACAACTAGCAGAAGTTATTTCTTACCAGCAAAAGAGAGACGTGTTGTTCGATTTCCATTATATTATTACTGCAGATCCAGAGATGACGCCTCTTACATCCTTATTTATGGAGATTTTAACATTTGCACAGTAGTACAGCCCCAGATCAGAGACACTGATGTTAGTAACGTGTAGATCATGGGAATTACTGGCAGGGTTGTGGATGAAGCTGAAATGCTCAATTGTATCAAATATCCTATAATCCATCACTAAAGAGGGCTGGTTTTCATGAGAGCAGTTTCTTATCCACACAATCATGAAGCCATGAATAACAGAGCGATCACAGTAGAGAGTGATGTTTTCTCCTGCTCTGACGTTCATCTCCACTTCTTCTCCAGAGATTTGTTTGTGACCGATTAAACAAACTATAAAAGCAGACAAATAACTGTCAAGCACTTGTAATTTCACATACACAAACACTGAGCATATTATTGGAATAATTATTTATTTATTTAAATCTCAAACAGTTCAAGTATAATTATTCTTACACATGAGTGTGATGAGAGTAAGTCGTGGCCTCTCCATGGCAGTGAGTGATTGTGAATTACTGACACTGCTGAGGGTCTTCATGCAGACCAACGGCTCTTATCTGATTGGTTCTCGTCAATGGAAAGTTTTACTTAAAAACATCCTGCGTCAGGAGGGGTTGACTTTCCATTGGGTTATTCTTTGATGTACACTGAACAGTGAAGTATAGTGTTGACCAATCACAGCTGCCCTAAAAACATCTTTGGCTTTGTGATCAGGCGCTTGATTAACTCATGAA
Organism: Danio kyathit; assembly: GCA_903798195.1. Lineage (NCBI taxonomy): Eukaryota > Metazoa > Chordata > Actinopteri > Cypriniformes > Danionidae > Danio > Danio kyathit. Next base: position 21,383,749 of record LR812519.1, on the reverse strand, counting down.
GTCAACAGGAAATAAAAATACTGCTCAAACTTTCATCAGTAAACAGATACAGGTTTAGTTTGTATGACCATAGATAGAGTCGGCATCAGAAATGTTTGATTATAATCACTAAAATATGTCTTTTGAACTGGAATGAAATAATATAATTGATCTTTTTCTTTGTGTTGTTGCTGTAATTGAGGGTTTTTATGTTTGTTTTCTTTAATAGGTCAAAACTGGAAGCGATGAAGAAACACGTCTGAACATGTCACAACAGGAAACCCACAAGCCCCGTTCAGAGCCTGTACAGTTCATCCTCTTCACATTAGCTTTTACATTTCACTGACCTGATAAGATCTCTTAGATTATTGTCACAAAGTCACATTGTCTTTCTTTAGTTTTGTGTATTGATTAATGTGCGCGAGGGCAACTATTTGTTTATTGGGGGAGTTTTCTGAGAGATGAAGAGCTGTAAAGTGAGTGTTCAATTACAAAAAGAAATGATTACACAAACTCAGTGTTACCTTTATATTAAGATTAACAAAACTGTATAACATTAAATGAAATATAATTATTAAAGCATGTCTTAGAGCGAATAAGCCCAACAGGGGTTTTATTTCAATGTAACTGCATTTACTTTTAATTAATTATAAATATATATTTAATTAGTAATAACTACTGATGGGTTAGATTTTTAATATTTAACATTGTTCAGTAATTATTCAGCAGTAATTAAACATCTCTGTAGCATATCCTCCTGCTGATGTGCTTCAGTCAGTTCAGCACTGCAGGGAGCTGTCCATTGTGCTGAATTTACTCCACACTAAACTCTCTTTTCACATTAAAGTCATTACATTTCATAAGTGTCTGATCAGTGTACAGGATACTGTCATTTCTCAAGAACTAAAGCAAATCTAATGTAGAAATTAAAACAAAATAGAAAACACAAACAGATTGAATTGCTTTATGAAAGAAAATTTTGTTGGATGACTATTACAATTTGATTTAAAATGTTGAATGTTGCACACTTATATGCTGCATTGCTCTGCTCTTCTTTAAATAAATCAAACCCCAGTTGTGTGCTGTTTATTCTGTTCATGATTCATGTATGTATTTCTATAAATCAGACTTTTGAATCTTCAGTTTCTCAACAATTCTAAGTTATGAAAGTAATAAAATCAACATTTACAGTTGCAGCTTGCACTAAATATTTTCTTACTCTGCTTCTTTCTGTTTTTGTCTAACCACAGTTTTTCTCATGCATTGATGTGTGTGTTGAGCATGCAAGATCACCAGCTTGACCACAAACACTTTTAGGACATTCAGTGTGTTGCATGCCTAAATGGAAACAATTGTGGTTTGTGTTCTCGCATAGCTTTTCACAGCAACTGCAACATCACTGCACCAGGAGCACCAAGAAGAAGAAACACAGGACTAACCCTAAATCATGATGTTGGCTGCAAGCAGAATCATTTAGGACCCAGACATAATTTAATATTAAAAAGACATTTATAATAATATAATAAATGAATCACATTATTAATCATTTCATTTAATGAATGATTTTTTAATTAAGATGAAAAAATAGAAACCTTTTTACCTTTAATATAATTACTACTGTTACGAGTGTGTAAAATCAGGCCGCTTTCGATGCACACTATGCACCCTTACCGGAAGTTCAGAAGCGCAAAATCACATCAAATCATAATGACAAACGGAAGACGTTTTTCTAAAAAGAATCTATTATGTATTTATTTTAACATAAACGAACAAAACTAGATAGGTTTGGAAAATTCTAGCAATGTGAAAAATTGCACCTTCTCTGCTGTAGACGCCATCTTGTGGTCAGACGCGGGAATTCATTTGACGCGTGAATGCTTTTGTGTGTTCTCTAGCCGTTGAGTGGACAAAGTCCCTTAGAAAAGCTTCACATTTATCCAAAATATCGGAAACATTAATAACATTTTATAATAATAAGTCTGAAAACAAGAGCAAATGAAGTACATAAATATGGCTGTACCATGTAGCCTACCAGATGATACGTACGGTCATGTGATCTGAAATCGTGCGTAAGCGATATAATTTACTTTACATTATTTACAATAATAAACCATTTTGAACTTATACTTATATTCATAATATCTACGTGAGCAGTTAACACTGTTTATAAAAATTAACTAGAATTGCATTTACATTGTTACCTTAGTGTGAGGCGATCGTGCTACCACTGCGCCACCGTGCTGCACCACTAAAAGAAAATATTTGAGTTAATTTTATTATTTTAACTTAATTAATTTCTAAATAGTTGTACATTTTATTTTTACTTCATATCTTGTCAAACGAATTCTGCTCATTTAGCATTATTATTATTACAGTTTCGTGAATGATAAATTAATTGATTTATATTCACTGTTATAATATTATTATTAATATTATTATTATTACAGTTGTTATTTATTATTAACTATTTAATATTATGTATATGTTGAGATGAGCTGTTTACATAATTCAGATTAGCGATTCAGATTAGTGATTCAAATTGTGGTTGCTATAGCAACGCGTGTTATGATTTCACTCGGTATATAAACACCGAGACTCGCCGCTATCTGTTGGTTGATGAGATTTGTTGGTTGATTTCTGAGACATTTGCTGAGGATTTCTGTGCTGATACTGCGATTCTTCAAGGAGACCAGAGGATTTCTAACAGAAGACTTTTATTTTATAAACAGATCGACGCTCAGAGCTGAAATTATTTTTATTTTGATCTTGTTTTTAGTTTCATTTTCTTTTCTTTTTTCTTTTAATTTACATTTTTATTGATATTTTATCTTTATTCTTGTTTTCAGGTTTGCTGGAGTTTGGAGGAGTTTGTCAGATGGGTGAAAACCGCAGTGAGTGTTTTAGTTTTTATTTGTTTATTATCAATCATGATATGATGTTGTATAATATCTGGGTAAATGTGATGTAAATAAACGAGTACAAATGAACCCATTTCATACTAAAGTTGATTGTTGATTAATTCTTATAATCTTATAATAAACGTGATATGTTGTTGCCTCAGGCCGCTCCAGATCCAGGAGTTCTGCTTTCATCCAGGCAGCTGTTCAGGACGTCTGGACACATGATGGTGATGGTGAAACCCAGACCGTGAGCCCAGAGCTTGATGGATTTCTCGCACCTCTGCCTTCCCTGTTGGCCGAGTCTGTGTCCACAGATCAGGGTAACAGGAAGAGGAAGCGGCAGAGCGGCAGCCAGCAAACACCAGAAGATGAACGTCCGTCCACCTCATCTAGAAGAGCTTTCAAACGCTCTCGCAGAGGTCAGAATGGCTTATTCAAGAAGTGATCATGATGTTTCATTATTGCTCTTTTACAGTTTTCTCTACTGCAGCGTGTTTTCTTTAACACACATTTCTACTGCTCCTCTGTGTTGCAGACGCGTATGCAAAGGGCCCACTGCTGGGAGAAGGTGGATTTGGCTCTGTGTTTGCTGGGATGCGCAGGTCTGATGGACTGCCAGTAAGACGTTTTCTCCGCTCTTCATTCAAACAGCCTTTAGAAATGCTGATATCAGTAAATGTGATGTGTGATGATCAGGCAGGTGTGATTTATTATGCTTTATCTGTCTACAGGTCGCCATCAAGTATGTGTCTAAAGAGCGGACACAGAGGAGACTGAGAGTTGTGAGTTCAGTGTGAACCTGTTGTTGTGTTTGATGTTTCATTGGGTTCTGAATCGAATCGTTTGTCCTGCAGGAAGGTCAGGGTCGGCTGCCGCTGGAGGTGGCACTGATGACCCGCGTCACTTCAGCTCCTGCCTGCCCCAATGTCCTGCAGCTGCTAGACTGGTTTGACCGTCCCAGACGCTACATCCTGATCCTGGAGCGTCCGGATCCTTGCCAAGACCTCCAGAGCTTCTGTGAGGAGAACGGCTGTCTGGATGAGCGTCTGGCCAAGAAAGTGCTGGTGCAGCTGATCGCGGCTCTGAAACACTGCGAGAGCCGCGGAGTCCTGCACCGGGACGTCAAGCCAGAGAACCTGCTGATCTCCACAGAGTCCCAGGACATCAAGCTGCTGGACTTCGGCTGTGGAGATCTGCTCAAGCGCTCGGCCTACAAATACTTCTCAGGTGGGTTTGTGTTACAGAAGGAAACACTCTGTGGATGTTTGTGAGCTTTTGATGATCCACCAAAGGGAATGTGTGTGTACTGGAGTGTTTTGAACGGGTGTTTGTGGTCTCCTTGTGTCTCTCAGGAACTCTTCAATACGCTCCACCTGAGTGGTTCTGCAGACAGCGCTATCATGCGGCTCCAGCTACAGTGTGGTCAGTAGGAGTGACCCTCTTCAACATCCTGTGCAACCGTTTCCCCTTCAGAGGTGCACTGAGGGTCACGTCCAGAAGCAAACTGACCTTCCCCAGAAATCTGTCAACAGGTAAGAGACTCACTGAGAGATCAGCAGAAGTGTGTTGCTCTGTGTTTCTGAAGACGGTGTTGTGTGTATCAGAGTGCCGTCAGCTGATTCGCTGGTGTCTCAGTCCAGCGGCGGCTGATCGGCCCAGTTTAGACGATATTGAGCGCCATCCCTGGTTACAGTGAACAGGTGGCCAGTGACATGACACTTATCTGAGTGACGCACTCATGGTTTTATTGTGTTGTTAGGGTCAGTCTGGATTAATGATCTTAATGAATTGTGTAGGGTGAGCAGGAGTTACACAGGAAGTGCAGAGAACTGCTTCCTGATCACCTGCAGAATGAGGAGTGGGCATAAACTAATGGCCGACTCACCCAGGGCCAGCGCCCCCTCACCTGCACTAACCCGCCCCTTCAGATGACTTTAATGTTAATAGGGATTTTAATAATAAACTTTGCTGTTTAGAAAAATAATCCAGGTGTAGTGTCTTCCTAGAGTGACTGGAGAGAGCTCAGATAAAGGGATAGTTCACACAAAAATCACGATTTACTCACTGTTTACTCAAACTCAAGTGGTTTCAAATTTTTATAAGTTTGTTGTTTTTTATTGTTTTTCAAAAAAGAAGATGTTTTAAAGAAAGCTGAAAACCTGTAACCACTGACTTTCATATTAGGAAAAACAAACAAGTCAATGGGTACAGGTTTTTGCATCTCTACTGAGTGAGACTAAAGGTGTAATGAAATATTTTTCATGTTGTTATTCCATTAAATTAACTTATAGAAGTTTTATAATATATAAATTTTGCTGCAGTTGTTGTAATAATATGCCCACATTAGCAGTTAAACCTCTGAAATGGTGTACACATCTGATGATCTAAGGCCTAGTTTTGTAATATTAGAATTTTTCAGAGCTTTGTTTAATGCACATTTGATTGCTAGCTGTGATTTTTGGTGTTGTAGCAGTGAGATGTTTGTTTTATGGCATGATAAAAGTTTAGGAATGTACAATAATTCTAGCTGGGAGTACTACTGTATATGCACTCATGTGATTGGCTCCTTTCGGTATTTCAGACGCCCCCTCTTCAAAATGTTTGTGATAATTATAGTTGTCAGAAAAGTCCAGTAGAGTTGATAAACATGTAAAACTGAAAATCACCTGTAATGATTACCTAAAGCCAACATACAGCGGTCAACACATATGGTCAAAGTTGTTGTACTGCAGACTATGAACTGGTGTGATGCTTTTTTCTTGTAACTAGTAGATGGAAAAAAAACCAAATATTAATATCAAATCATATTAAACTGAGAGAGCCAGGAACAACATTGAGTCCTTACTGAGACTGCAACTCAAATATTCTGAAAACCGTTTATTCCCTCTTGAAAGATTGCTCATTACAGAACAAAATATAAATGTGTGTCCTGAAAAATATAAAACAGGAACTGCTACTAAATAATCAAAGAAGATTCTAAAATCAATTGTGTCGTAATGAAATTTGCTTTTAATTTCTGCATGAACACTTTCTAAGAACACATTAAGTTTTTTCTTTGCCTGTATAATAGTGCTTCATGCTTCACACACATTTACACATTCTTAACAATCAAGACTGTAGTTTGAGGTTTAATTAAAACAAATGCCGATGCCAGAACATTGCCATTAACACTCTATTGTAAAATCATGTTGTGCATATTTCTACTAAAGAACAATTCTTTTAGTTTACTCTACTTTACATTCTGCTGGTTCTGACATTAGTATATATACTGAACTCTGAACTCTTTTATTCCTCAGCCTTTGTTGCTGTGTGGAAGGACAGGACTTCATCACCACCCTGAAACAGAATATATTTAATTAAATAAGCAACAAATAAATAACAGCATTAACTTGCTCTAAAAAGAATAGGCCATATATTTATTTTATCTTACTGATTACACAACTCAAAATAATAGTTTAACAGTCATGAATTTGCTAAAAGTGGTTAGAAAATCAGGAGTTAAGCTTCTAATATAAAATTAACTAACATTATAAATCATCGTTTTACAAAAAAGAATTAATTTGCTGTTAGTTTAATTTAAAATAGTTTTAGAAACTGAGATACACAAACTAATTATAGACTTATTTTACTAATATACTTTTTAAATTTACATTATTTCTGTATTTAAAGTTGGACTATGGCTGCAGGATTGTGTCGCTTATTTATTTGCAGGACTTTGCATTAATTTGAAAATTCATTTAAATAATATTAAAATAACAATGCTTTAGGTTCATGTGTAAACTTTTCATTAAAGCACCGCTATATTATATAGAGATAAACTGACAATGACATTATTATAATAAATGACACTATAATTTACACTGTAGATGTTTGCATGTCTCTTCATCAGCTATATTAGAAACACATTTAAAGACATCAACCAAACACCTGCAGAACAAATGCAAGAGTGTGTATTAAATCTCTAGCACATCATAAAGAATACATCACGACATTCAAACACACAAAAATATTGACTCACACAGAAGTATGATGACTGTAAGTCTCGCTCGCTCCATCTCACAGACTGTGAATGTGAGGGTCTTCAGCTGCAGTGTGAACGGTCTGCTTCATTGTGGTGGGAGAGATCTCTGCGGAAGAGCTCTGAATCTTTGTGTTGTTGTTTTGTTTTTAGGGTTATAATCTGGTCTGTTCCCTCTCATCTGTTCCATTAAACACACTTTAAAAACTCTTTTAGATGTTCAAGTTTAATTATAAAATGCAATAGTGAACTCAACTTCAAAAATGGTTGGGACTTTTGTTTTGGACAATGTGGTGTTTAATGTAATGGAGATGACCTGAAGTGTTGAGCGTCTTTATGAGTTTGTTGTTTCGCACCGTTCATCTACATGCTTATTGTTTTCTTTGGCTTCTAAACCTCCAGAATGTGTGTATTTACTCAAGGTTTCTTTTGCTCTTGGTCTTTAAAAGTTGTTAGAAACCTATTTTTGCTTTTGTCTGTAACCGCAAAGCTTTCCATTCCATTTGTGCACTCTATACAAGCTCAAGTCACAACTAGTGCACTGACACAATCACGAGGTTGTGGTTTCCTGTTTTAGCTTGTTTAAAATTAGATGGTGAAACAAGAGCGATCATGGTCAGTTTTTTTATTTATCACTTTAATATGAGACTTGATGGATGAATGGATAGATCAAAATTACATTATGAAGCTGGGACCAAATTGTATTATCAAATATTAAACAGTTCCACCTTCTTTGTGCTTTGGTACCAAACCTAATACAAGGGCCGATCATTGATCTGTAACTAATGGATGTTTGCTGTTACTGACTTTTAAAAACTGTTATGGACTGAGATCTTTCTCTTATGTATTTACAGAAGGCTGGAATCTAAAAACGCATCTAAAAACGTCTTTAAAAATCCCATGCTCGTCATCTGATGGTCAACTTTTGCTGTAGCCACTGAGATAGTAGCCTGTTTCTCTTAACTTTGCATGTTTGGTGATTGTTTGTACTGTTGATTTAGTGATTGTTAATGTGTTGATTGGTGAAATATTAATGGTGTCTGTGTGTTTCTATCTTCTGCAGAGCAAGAACCTGCTGAGAAACAGCATTCATGCTGAGTCAGACCCGATTACCTTTTCATCTTTTCCTATTTAAAAAATATAAATAAATAAATAAAATTTCTGCAAACTTTTTTCTCTCAGTTACATTTCATAAAAGCCTTTCAGATGTTCTGAGCTCTTATCTAGACTAGAACTGGTCCTGATATGGTTTGTGGACTAGTTGTTTTGACGTCACTTCTGCTATTAGCCACTAGACGAAGCTATTGAGTATTTATTATTTTCTCTTTTAAGCTTTATTCATTTTCACACTCTAATAACTAAAATATGTTTGTATAAATATTAGAAAAAAAGATTATTATTCATAAGTGAACATTTAAATTCAAATGTATTGTTTATATATGCATATGATAAAAACATACAAATACAAACATATACACAGCCTTGTGCTTTTACTTATAATGTCCTTTTTCTAAATAATACATACGCTCTTCTTTAAATCTTAAAATACAATCTTTGAACACATTTTTATTGTCAAAAATAAAATGTAAAATACTAAGGAATAAGATACTATTCATTTTAAAAAACATTTGATTTTAGTGGATAATGTGTAAATAAAACCATGTCCACTCAAACTATATTAGAAATAAGACGGAAAGTAGACTAAGAGCAGTTCATGTGTCAGATGTTGGTGTAGGGATGTTTAGATGTCAGTCGTCTATAAGAGACTTCAGTGTGGACGCAGATCTTTCCAGTCTTACTCGCCTCACACTGATGTTTCTCCACACAATCTGCCTGACATGATCGACAAGGAGAGAATGGATCATATAAACTAGTGAAAAACCACATCAGTCTACAATTCATCTTTGAAATGTCAATAAAAAAGAAAGAGTATAAAATAGTTACCTTATAAACATTTGCTTTAATCTCAACACTCGCGTCAGAACCTACAAAAACACACAATAAAAGTCTGAAAAGTTTAATTATAGTCAAAAATCCTTAAAAATAAATGTTAAAATGTGCTATTAAACATGCACTGTACTTTAACAGCTTTTTAACAAAGCAATTGTTTAATATTATGCTTTCTTCAGTTATTCAGTCATACTTGATAATGGATGTAAATGTGTAGATGAGCTCTACCTGTAGTTTGAGGGCAACAGAAGCAGTAAACACAGATGGAGGACTGGAGTGAGGAGAGGAGAACACTGTTTCAGGCAGATCGCGTGGACACACACTCAACAGCAGCGTCCAGCAGGAAACACACTCTGACACTGGAAGAGAAGTGATGTAGAAACTGCTGATAGATAGATAGATAGATAGATAGATAGATAGATAGATAGATAGATAGATAGATAGATAGATAGATAGATAGATAGATAGATAGATAGATAGATAGATAGATAGATAGATAGATAGATAGATAGATAGATAGATAGATAGATAGATAGATAGATAGATAGATCTATTAAATGTTCTTTTGTGTTACATTATATTGTTTAATCAAATGTATATTTCAGACTTGATAAAACTCGTAAATACAGATTTAAGCATTCACAAAAGGACAGTCACTAAGGCCACTGGAAACATTTGTGGTTTGGGTTGTACCTTAGAAAAACAAAGAGCAGGGTGGACTCTCTTACCATATAGCACTTTGTTCACACATGAAAACCGCTTCTCACATCCTGTAGCATTAAAAAGCATTTAACAGTATAACATCTGCACTAAATATATATAAAACATTTGTACATGAGTCTACTGAAACAAAAGATTAGTCCAAAATCACACACTTTACTACTGGACAAAATATCAGTATATGACAAAAGAAGGACGTCAGAAATCACAATATTTGAATAAGAGTAGGCAAAATACCTAGGTATTTTGTAGGTACAATACCTACAACATTCTGAAATAAGAGGATGACTTTACATGCAATTTACCATATCAATGTGTAAAAAACAGTATTTGTTAAAAAGATATACATTTATGACAAAATGTTATTATAAGATATTATTATATACCTCTGACAAGATATTATTACAGCATACCGTAGATTTAGACGATGTATACAGACCTCTTCTTACATTTTTTATCAAATTTGTCACGTGGTGTGACTGGCCGAGCTGTGTGACCTCACTAATATGACAATCTATCTCAGTATAGTATAAATAATTGATAGATTCACAGTTTAAGTAACAAAATGAAGAATTTTTAGTGGACACAGAAAGTGCTGATGATTTTAAAGCAAGTTCTGGCTGATTTTGTCCATAAGCTGAGCATCGTATGGTGTGATATTTTGAATAGGCAAGTCTTGCACATTTCCTTCCTGTTGTGTGCACATGCACTCAGGTGGCCAAGAATACAAGTGTGTGCATAGAGTGTTTTCAGGATGCAACATATTAGAGGCACAGAATGTTAACAATGCCATTGAACCAAACTAAACTCGCATGTTTTGCTGATTATTGCTGCAAAAATATAAATTATTGTCATGTTTTGGGCTGGAATAGTCGATCAGACAAAACATTTGAGTATTAAAGACAAAAAGTACAAAAGATTCAAGAAATCAAGCAGAAGAGAGAAAAAAACTGAGAAACAAAAGGTGTTTGTGGTTGGCCTGCAAAAAGTCAGCATGGGTCCTGCAAAAGCTTGTTTGCTGGGGGATTTCCAATACTAGAATCTTGACAATATTGATGTTTGTTCTAATCATTTCCAGTCAAACTGGTGAAATATTAGGCTAATGTCTTTTTAGTACTGCTCACATATCTTTTAATACCTATTATATTCAGTTTCATGTCGTTAGACTCCAAAGCAAAACATTGTGCATCAGTTTGAGCTTGAACATATTTGTGTTTACATCCCTTTAATGCATTTTATTCTTCATTATTATGAGTAATAATCAGTTTAATTCAAGTATTGTACATGAAAAAAGGTCACTCAAAAATGAATCTCAATGAAGTTTATCATTATTACTGTTTGTAACCTTTTGATTTTATTTAATTTGTCATGTGAATATGGTATAAATATATTTAGTTAAATTAAAAACAGATTTAATTAGTTAAATTCTATGAGATTAGTTTATTTATTATTCGAGGGCAAAAATGATGCAGCGCTACACTCCGCACAATAGATGAATTAATAAGAAGTGTTTAAAACACATTGGATTATTGATATTGTTACATAAATCTTGTTCTTATTTGTTTCATTTATGTTTAACTAACAATTATCAATCACATAAAGTGTATTAGTTCAATTATGTTAAAGGTATATTATATGCAGTCAGAACACATAAATCTTATTTGTTAGGCCTAAATATTTGATTTTTTTGTGTACAATCCTAATTCAATATTACTTAACTCTGAACACACCATATAAATCGTTTTTGTATGTTTGTTAAATTCAAATTAATCCATAAAGAACAGGTCAGACTGTTTTTTCTCTCTCTAATACAGACTGTAGTCATCGCCATATGAACTGGATTAATTTTAATAGCATTGATACATCCCTGAACACAGTCCAGTCATTAATGTCATGAATAACACTACTTTAGGTTTTAATAAAATGCTTAACTCTAAAAGAAACAAACCATTGACTCATCTTATACCTTAAGCACTGTGTACGTAACATTTATTAAGCCTTTGGTTTGAGGGGGGAAATCATTTCTGCACACATTTTTTCCCTCTCAGTTACATTAAGGCCTGTCAGATGTTCTGAACTCTTATCAAGAACTGGTCCTGACAGTGGATATGCTGTTTGGACCTCAATTTTCACCACTATTAGCCACTAGATGAAGCCATTGAATGTTTGTACAATGATGTTTGTACGTGTTCTTTTCTTTTTTTAGCTTATTTCGCACAAATTTTAATAACTATAAAACATTTTTATATAAATATTTGAAAAAAAGTGATTATTCATCAGTGAACATTTACATCCAAATTTATTTTAAGAAAAAAATGCACAGCCTTGTGTTTTTACAAATCTTTGAGTCATCTTAACAATAATGCTCTGTAAGGAATCAATCTACGTTAAAAGATCGATTTAGGAATTATTAGCTCAGATCAATGACTCGGATCTTGAAGATTCGAATCATTGATTCGACTCAATTGAGTCGGATTGAATCAGATCAAAGATTCAACCTTTGTGTGTCCCGCAAATAGAGACAATCACATTTATTAATTCTCGTCTATATTATTTCCGTGGCCACCGGTCATAACATAACACAGAATAGGGTTAATTTTCAGCAAGGTAACACGATCTACAGCTTGAGGCAAAGACTTACAAAGCACATAAACAAGAACACAGTTCTTTCAAAGGAGAACAAAGATTTAATGAGCTACACTATTCGATACACGAGGCTAACTACGTAATAATCAAAACAACAAACAAACAAACAAATGCACACACACGTTCACACACACACACACACACACACACACACACACACACACACACACACACACACACACACACAGGCAGTTCAGAGGATGCAAAATGAGTTGACCAACAGTCCCGAATCATCTAGTATTTCGAACTAGATCTTAGAATCACCTGAGAAACCACAAAAGCAGAGATTTGACTCGTCTTTAGCTGCGTAAAATCATATGCACCAGATCAGAAGGAGACAACAGTTGTCGTGTACTTGCGAGTTTGTTGAAAGTCTTCCTTGGATTTTCCCTCGCCGGATGGCTTGAGGAAACACGTGGCGCTGCTGATAGGTTGGCTTCTCTGTGACGTCGCTGGGATTCACTCAGTGGAGTGGAGCTGTTGTCCTGGGTAACCGGGGTACGGACTCCGGGGAGAGTCAGTTCGCGGAAGTTTCAGAGGTTTCGAAACTTAACAAGTTTTGGAGGGAGAGTTTGTGATGATGACCCAACCGCGTGGTGGCGATTAGGGGCGGAGAAGCAACAGCGGGTTGATACCAGCTTGATGCTGAAGGCTGCGCACATGGTCAGTGCTGCAAGGACGTTTTATACGGCTGGCTCTGAGCCATCCCTCATGACACTGTCGTCCAATGAACGGCAAGATGAAGGGCGGGGCCACGCCCCGTACCAGTGTAATCAGGTTTAATAATTAACCGACTGCAAGAAATTTCACGTGGTAAAATCTCTGGTAAAATTGCAACTATCTGACATCAAATGTTACAAGACGAATATGGTTCGTATCACAGAATTCTCATTTACAGCAAAGTATTGCAAATAAAGAGGGGTTCAGTTAGATACCAAAAACGAAGCATTTTAGACACATACAGATCATTTCACCCTGTTTTAGGGATAAAAACCACACATTATGAACCTGGTTGGTTGGAATAAACACAACACATCAATACTTATAAATGTCATTCAAAATATCAAATTTTGCCTTGGTTATGACATCTATAAGAATCGTCTTTAAGTCTCATTCGTTTCTTTTGGGATTTCTTTGTCTCTGAGAAACTCTGTCCATCTCGTGGTCGAACGCGTGGCCATCACATTATGGTCATTCAAAAGCCTCGTAATGGGGGTTCTGAATGCTCTACTGTCTAGTTGGTTACCAATTAACCAAAATTAGCTGCAGGGTTCCGACAGCTACGGCCAGAGTGTTGGGGGGGAAGACAATCTGTTATCCAGATCTGGGAGCTCCGATATCCAAGCCTGATTCGAACCGGTTTTAACCAGCGAGTCCCTACACTCTTATTGTGAAACCTTCAAACACAATCTTTGAACACATTCATTTTTTTTAAAAATAAAATGTTAAATCATAAAGAGGCAGTGGGACATACCATTCATTTTAAAGACAGTTGATTGTAATAGATAATGTACTGTAAGTAAAACCATGTCTAATGATCAAACTATATCAGAAATAAGACAGAAAGTAGACTAAGAACAGTTCATGTGTCAGATGTTGGTGTAGGGATGTTTAGATGTAAGTTGTCTATAAGAGACTTCAGTGTGGACGCAGATCTTTCCAGTCTTACTCGCCTCACACTGATGTTTCTCCACACAATCTGCCTGAAATGATCGACAAGGAGAGAATGGATCATATAAACTAGTGAAAACCGACATCAGTCTACAATTCATCTTTGATATGTCAATAAAAAAAGAGTATAAAATAGTTACCATCAAAACATTTGCTTTAAGTATCTCAGCACTAATGTCAGAACCTAAAAACACAAAATGAACCCGATTAACATACTGTAGTAATTTATAGTAAATACTAGTGTTTTTGAATTATATTGTGGTAAAGGTTTGGATTAATCTGTTGTCGTAATTCTATAGTCGCTGTGGTAATGCAAAAACTGTAGTAATGTTAACAAACCAATACTGTACTAAATACCACAACAGTTTACTGTAGTAAAAACCAAAGTATACTACAGTATTTGTCACAGTTTATCAGTTCAGTAGTTAACACTATATTATACTGCAGCATTCATTAACAGTTTTGTAAATATTATAATATACAGTACAGTATAATACAATTTACTGTAGAATGGTTCAAAAACACTCCAGTATTTACTATAAATTACTGTATTTTTCATGTGGAAAAGTCTAAAAATTACCATTATAGTTAAAATTTTAAAAGCTAAAAGAAAAAATCTTTAAAAATGCTCTACAGATTCACAAAATTGTTCAAAATGGATGTAAATGTGTAGATGAGCTCTACCTGTAGTTTGAGGACGACAGAAGCAGTAAACACAGATGGAGGACAGGAGTGAGGAGAGGAGAACACACACCGGACACACACTCAACAGCAGCGTCCAGCAGGAAACACACTCTGACACTGGAGGAGAAACTGCCTCTAAATAATATATAAGTAAGAATGAACACACACAGGTACATGCACACATTTAATAAAAATAAATAAACAACAAACAAATTAATTGGTTTTACAGCAGCAGCAGGATATATATGAAGAGTTTATTTGGAAAAACAGATACTCCGTTTTTAGTCATTTTGATATATATCATGTTTTATGTTGTGCATTGAAGAGTACAACTCCAAAAAAAAACATGGTTTATAAAAAATTACTTAAACTTTTAGTAATTTTTAGTAAGAGTTCTTAGTAGTTTTCTGAAATCATGTTTTTACATTGAGTATTGAAGAGTTTAATAGCGAAAAACACAATTTATGAAATATTCTGTGAAGAAAAAATTTAAATGAACTCTTCATATATTACTTTTTTTTTAAATAAGAGGTTAAGAGGCTGAATAATAATTGCAATAGGTGGAAAAACAAACAACAGATATAGTATGTTCTGACTCATTATCAGCATTAAATCGTTTAAACCAGAGATGTCCAAAGTACGGCCCGCGGGCCATCTGCGGCCCGCAATCAGTTTTGTGGCGGCCCGCGAGGCTTTTAATAAACATTAATATAATCTGGCCCGCTATACAAAAATGAACGTAATTCAATAAATAACCACCGGGTGTCGCTATCACATGCCTTCAATTAGGCAGCCTTTCTTGTTATGACGTAAAACCAACCGACCAAACTGAAGGAAACATTATTGATAACCACGTTTTGGCGAGCCATGGCACAACCAAGAAAAAGGAAAATCAACAGTGAGTGCAGGAAATTTCAGTCACTTTGGGGCAAAGAATATTTCTTCACAGAGGTCAGCGGGAAATGTGTCTGTTTAATTTGCCAGGAATCAGTTGCAGTAATGAAGGAATATAATATTAAAAGTACAGTAGGGATGCAACGATTATAGAATTTGGTTGTACGATGATAGTCTGAGAAATAATCACGGTTTCACGGTTATCACGATTATTATCAGAGATGGCAAAAGTACACACATCCTTTACTTAAGTAAAAGTACAGATACTCATGTTTAAAACGACTCTGGTAAAAGTAGAAGTACTGACTACACTTTTGTACTTAAGTAAAAGTAAAGAAGTACCGCCTGAAAAATGTACAAAAGTAAAAAGTACTAATTTCAACCACAGTCCCAAAGACATGCGGTGTAGGCGAATAATAATTCAACTAAATTTGCAGTAGTTTATATGTGTGTGTGTGTGTGTGTGTGTGTGTGTGTGTGTGTGTGTGTGTGTGTGTGTGTGTGTGTGTGTGTGTGTGTGAATGTGAATGGGTGTTTCCCAGTACTGGGAAGCAGCTGAAAGGGTATTCGCTGCGTAAAACAAATCCTGGAATAATTGGCGGTTCATTCTGCTGTGGCGACCCCTGATAAATCAGGGACGAAGCTGAAGGATAGCGAGTGAGTACCTATTGGTTGGTAATCATCCTGATGCAAACTCACAGTGTTCAGCGTGTATTTTTGCAGCTGTTAGATCAAAAACAACAGCTGCCATTCATGTTGATACACTCTGTCTTTATAAATGTCTTACATTTTACACTGAATTCTGTCCAAAATATATAGATTTTTTCTTTTGCTAAAATAAATTCTTATCAGACATGACTGCAAACTATTTTTTGCATTAGGCTAAAGCTGCTTATTCTCTTCAGAGAGTAGCTCTCATATATAACCTGCTATTTCAGTGCTTTGTTTCAGGTATTGTGGTTATTTTATTTAATGAATAAACATTAATTCTGTTACAGTTTTTCTCAGTCACTTTGGTCCATTTCTCAGATCAGAATTGAAATTCTCTAAACCCCTGTTCAATCTTCAGATCATCATTGTGTCGCTTGTGCACATCAGAAAGCAGTTTCTCTTTATGAACAAGTTGCAAATGCTTTTGTTCATCCATGCAAATGATTATGTGCAATTCTCTGATGTTTCCTATATTATCAGTTGCTTATGTCATGTTGATCAACATGTATTATTTTTATCTGTGTTGAATAGACTCACCCCCGCAACATTTAATCGTTCAAATGCCTGAACAAGTTGTCTTAATATTTAGACATAATGCATTTTTTACATTTCTTCCAGGTGAATCTGGACTTTTTCTAATGAAGGTCTAAAAGGAGGTTGTCCTATGTTCACATTTTTACTTTAGTTTTTTCTTTGTGCTATGCGGTGCTCTCTTTTCCTTTCTGTATCAGAATGACATGATCTGGCAACTAATTACAGTACAAACAGCAAAAATATTGCCATAGTTTACACCAGAACAGCCCTCCAGCGTACACTGATATTGACAACATGACTACTAAGTAATTTGAGTCTTATTCATAAACAATTACACAATTACGTCATTCTGACGTCACTGACATATTCATTGACACAGAAATTTAGTCTTGAGAGATGAACTGAAGGATTTTGAGCAGGAGACTGGCTTTTGCAGGTAATCCATGGTGTTTTGCTATTTATACTTGTTGTTTTGAGAAATGCACTTTGGCCTACTCTTTTACAAATTTCAGTTCTGATCTGAGAAATGTACTAAAGTGACTGAGAAAAACTGTAATACATTTATTCAATGCTGAAAGCAACATACACAGGTAAGACAGGTAACATACACATAAACTGCCCAGTATAGTTACCTTTGTTGTTGTAAAATATTTGTTAAAAATGATTAATTGAAGACAACAGTATAGGCCTGTGTAAACTCATATAGTCAATAAAAACTGAAAAACAGCATAAATTCTGCATTAGGAAATATGAACTCATCAGAAATAATGGAAATAAACTGCAATGCATACATTTTTTTATTAAGTATTTGATTGTTTTAGTATTAAACGTACAAATCTTTCCAAAAAGCCCTATTTTTCGCGGTATTAGATTGAAAGATCAGAGAAAGCCCGTGCAGTATGATCGGAAGTGGACAAAAGGCTTAAACATTTAAACAACATGTTTTTGACTGGAATGTGTCTTGTTTACCTGTGATCCGATCGAGCAAAAGTTGTCTTATTACCGTGTAAACAGGGCAGCATCAGTCAAGTAAATTCGCCGAATCCCTCTGTCACTGCGTAGTAATCCTCGCCTTTTTCATAGTAATATTCATGAACTAGGCCATGTACGGTGCGCGATAGGCTTGAAGAAGCGCGCGCGCTGCAGCACGCAGGCGCGCAATGAGGAAAATAGACTGACTGCATCAAAAATGCGCTCATATTATTGTGCAATGACAAGAAATAATATAGATCGCGCCACCAAACACGTGAAAACGAAAGTAACGACCGTGGTTTAAAAAATGTAAGAAGTAGAAAGTACAGATATTTGTGTAAAAATGTAAGAAGTAAAAGTAAAAAGTAGTCAAAAAAATTAGTAGTGGAGTAAAGTACTGATACCCGAAAAAACTACTTAAGTACAGTAACGAAGTATTTGTACTTCGTTACTTCCCATCTCTGATTATTATGCATTCATTAATTTCAAACACCACTAGTTTAGAAAATAAGATGAAAACTCCCTAAATTTTACAGTGTTATTTATTGCTGCTCAGTAACCAATTAACACAGCACATAATAATATTAGAAACAAACAATAGTCCATTTCTTTGTGCTTAAAAATAAGTGAATTTTTTTGACATTTAAACATATAATTTTACACTGTAAATAAATGACAGAACAATAAATAAATAAATAAAAAAAAACATTATTTGTCTAATGCAGAGCTTGAAATAAACTTGTTTACCTGGTAGCACCAGTGCTCCCAACTTAAGAAAATGTCGGAGAACCAGAAAGAAATTAGGAGCACCCACCAAAAATGAATGAGCACCACTGCAAATTGTATATTAAGGGATTTATTGTATTTGAAAACAACATCAATCAGGACTATCAAAAACCAGAAACAAGTAACTAATTCTGTTATGACTTATTGATATTTGTGCAATAATTCCAAAATGAATGTCTAATAATTATAAAATATTTATGATGACGAAGATGACAATAATACTAACAAAGAATTACATTTCTCATCATCATTCTGCCTTGAATGTGCTTGAGTGTTATCTGCTATAAAAAGTCCTACTGTTACATTATGAAAAATAAATTTATGGTTTGTATCAAACAAAATGAAGCATTGCAGTAAGAAAAATTTATTTTGCACTATAGTTTTATATGCATGACAATTTAATAAACAGAAATATTGGACAAAAGAAAGGAAGAAAGTCTCACTTCTGCACCCTTCACCGAAGGAGAATTTATAAAGGAGTGTCTGATGAGTGTTGCAAATATAATTTGCCCAGAGAAGATTCAAGATTTTAAAAACGTAAGTCTTTCTAGAAACACAGTTGGACGACGAATTGAAGACTTGTTAGCAAATCTAATATATATATATATATATATATATATATATATATATATATATATATATATATATGTATGTGTGTGTGTGTGTGTGTGTGTGTGTGTGTGTGTGTGTGTAAATATATATGTGTCTGTGTGATGCATGTAAAATTTGGCCCGGGACAATGTTTTTTTTTTTTGTATCTGGCCCTCGGCCCAAAAAGTTTGGACACCCCTGGTTTAAACGATAGACAGACAGACAGACAGACAGACAGACAGACAGATAGACAGACAGACAGACAGACAGACAGACAGACAGATAGATAGATAGATAGATAGATAGATAGATAGATAGATAGATAGATAGATAGATAGATAGATAGATAGATAGATTTCTTTTCGGCTTAGTCCCTTTATTAATCTGGGGTCGTCACAGCGGAATGAACCGCCAACTTATCCAGCACATGTTTTACACAGCGGATGCCCTTCCAGCTGCAACCCATCTCTGGGAAACATCCATACACACTCATTCACACTCATACACTACGGACAATTTAGCCTACCCAATTCACCTGTACTGCATGTCTTTGGACTGTGGGGGAAACCGGAGCACCCGGAGGAAACCCACGCAAATGCAGGGAGAACATGCAAACTCCACACAGAAACACCAACTGACCCAGCCGGGGCTCGATCCAGCAACCTTCTTGCTGTGAGGCGACAGCACTACCTACTCCGCCACTTCGTCTTCTTATTTCGATACACTTAAAATAAATTAAATTAAGTTAAGTATTGACTATTTTATTGTAAAATACATTTAAATGTATTTTTGTCCAACCTGGTAATTCTGATATAATGATGATTTAACAGTGCTGACATAATCTGAATGAATGTGATTACATATGTAATGTGAATTAATGATATGAATATGAAGCATACAAAAATGCTCACGTCTTATTGTGTACTTTAAAGAAAAAAAATAAAAATACATAAGAAGATTAAATTGAAACATTGTTTAGAATAAAAAATTTCTTTAGAAATAGAAAAGAAAAAGACAAAGAATAGTATTTAATTAAATAATGATGCAATAATGTTTTCTTACCAGCTAAAGAGAGACGAGTTGTTCGGTTTTGATAATAGTAAACCACAGATGAGGTGATGATGCCTTTTTCATCCTTATTTACCTTTTTCTCAGTTTTTACACAGTAGTACAGCCCCAGATCAGAGACACTGATGTTAGTAATGTGTAGATCATGGGAATTACTGGCAGGGTTGTGGATAAAGCTGAAATGCTTAATTGAATCATATATCCTATAATCCATTACTAAAGAGGGCTGGTTTTCATGAGAGCAGTTTCTTATCCACACAATGAGGGAACCAGTAGGTGAAGTAGGTAAAGAAAGATCACAGTAGAGAGTGATGTTTTCTCCTGGTCTGACTTTCACCTCCACTTCTTCTCCAGAGATTCTTCTCAGACTGAACAACAAAACACCTGTAAGTAAGAAAGGAAGAGTGCAAAGTAACTATAAAACACTTAACGATACTTGTGCTACCATACAAAAGTATAAATCTATTATTAACATTGACATCTGACACTCATTTAAAGTTCTTTTGTAAAAAGCATTTGTAAATAGGTTTATTTACTTACACATAAGCAGGATGAGAGTAAGTCGTGGCGTCTCCATGTCAGTGAGTGATTGTGAGTAACTGACACTGGTGAGGGTCTTAATGCACACAAACACCTCTTAGCTGATTGGTTCATGTCGATGGAAAGTTTTACCTTAATGCCCATGGTGTCATGAGGGGTTGACTTTACATTGGGTTATTGTGTGTATATATACAGAGGAAGGACAGCGTTAACCAATTACTGTTTCCCTACAAACTATTTTGCTGTGACATCATGTGATTTCTGGCATCTGATTGGTTCACGAATAGAGAAATCATCAAATCATCATCATCATCAAACACTGTGGAGGTCAAATATAATCTTTTGTATGACAGATCAGTGTAGCATCAAGAAGGTTTTTCACACACAAAATTGTGTGATTTAAATTTCAATTGGGGCCCTAAAGCCACAAATAATATAATAATTGCACAGATAATTTATTTTTTTGCAATCAATTTCATAAGAATTAAATACAATGACAGGCAATTTACATAATCAAACAACATAACCGATGTGGATGCTAATACAGTATAGTTACTAGTTATCTTTATAGTTATTTTTCTTGGTTTTGATGAGACTCAATTCAGCAACATGTCAAAACAGGAAATCACACCTTTAGACCAGTGACAGCAAACATCTCTGTTACAGATACTTCACAGCTCTTAGTTTATCACTGGCCAAAAATATTTCCTTTAGTCTTTGTGTGGTTTCATATGTCCGTTACGGTGCACACATCTGCACAGGAAGCTTGCTTAAATAACTGTGTTACTTGGCAAAATTACAGAAATATAGATTTAATTCACAAACACATTCCTGAAAAGGTTCAGGAATGGTGTGAGAAGAACAAGTCTTAAGCTGTGATCACACTGCACTTTTCTCCCCATAGACTTCCATTCATACACATACAAATGCGGCAGACAGGAAATGCAAGCTCATGTGACAAGTTTTGCAAGTTGCTGCATTCAAAAGCTCAAGTTTGATGAACTCTGACTAGCAAAATCGCCTCATGTAATTGAGTGAGACAAACAGAAGATCAAACGTGACCATCTCTGTACAAAAATGTTAAATATGGGGCAATAGTGGGGGAAACTGGAGCACCCGAAGGAAACCCACACAGATACGGGAGAAAATGCAAACTACACAGAAAGGCCTCCTGGTCCAGCCGAGACTCAAGTTATCGACTATATTGCTGTGAGGGGACAGTAAAAACGACCGAGCCACCATGCCACCCCTAGACTATGTAAAGTCCATTTCAGAGAATTAACCACTAAACAAATGTATTTTTTTTCTTGTTTCTTTTTTTTTGCAACAAGTCTATGCTTCATTCTGAGAAACTGTGATACTTCCTGATCAATAAATTAAACCCTTGCAGACACTGCATGCATGAAAAGCAATTTCACCACATTTGCACACAAACTAACCACTGTCCTTGTATGAAACAGTGTTTTCCCCTTTACTGATTTCTTGTTTGCTTGTTTTTAACTTTTTTTTTTTTTTGCATGTTTCAGTTAAATGTTTCAGATCCTCAAAGTAATTGTAAAACATAGCACAAGTAAACATTTCATGCAGTTTTGAAATAAAAGTTTTCATTATTAAGGGGGGAAAATACAAAGGGTTTCGAGCATAAACTGTCTTTTTAAGAACAAGCACAGCATCTTAATTGAATTCAGGCCAGAACGTTGACTAGATGTGGACTTGCTGGTGTGCTTTTGTTCATTGTCCTTCTGCAGAACCCAAGTTCACTTCAGCTTGAGGTCACTAACAGATATCCAGACATTCTCCTTCGGGATATTTTGGTACACAGCAGAATTCATGGTTTCATCACAGCAAGTCTTCCAGGTCCTAAAGCAACAAAGCAGCCCCACACCATCACGCTCCTGCCACCACATTTTTCTGTTGGTATGATGTTCTTTTTCTGAAATTTGCTGTTACGTTTATGTAACACATAATGGGACACACCTTACAAAAAGTTCAACTTTTGTCTTGCCAGTCCACAGGGTATTTTTCCAAAAGTCTTGGGAATCATCAAGATGTTTTCTGGGAAAACTGAGACGAGCCTTTATGTTCTTTTTGCTCAGCAGTGGCTTTCGTCTTCAAACTCTGCCATGCAAACATTTTTGCAGTCTCTTTCATGTGGTGGAGTCATAAACATTCACCTTAACTGAGGCAAGTGTGGCCTACAGTTCTTTGGATGTTGTTGTGGGGTCTTTTGTGACATTTTGGATGAGTTGTCGCTGCTCTCTTGGGGTAATTTTGGTCAGCGGTCCACTCCTGGGAAGGTTCTCCACTGTTCCATGCTTTTGCCATTTGTAGACAATGTCTCTCACTGTGGTTCACTGCTGTCCCAAAACTTTAAAAATGGATAACCTTTTACAGACGGATAGATGTTAATTCATTTCTTTCACATTTGTTTTTGAATCTTAGATCTTGGCATAATGTCTAGCTTTTGAGTATCTTTTGGTCTACCTCTCTTTGTCAAGAAGCTCCTATTAAAGTGATGGACATGAGTGTTTGTATTGGTCATACCTCAACTGTTTTTCTGCATTGCTGCGTGTCTTTTTGATGTTGCAGCATCTAAAGTTCATCAAATCTGTTACATAAGTATATCAGGGTGCAGTTACGGTTATGTGTTTCAGTTTCAAATAATACAATGAAATGTTGTGTTCAACATAGATGTTCCAAAGTAAGACTGGGAAAGGCTGTTGATCTGTATGTTAAACTGTGCATATGCAAAATTAAAGTGTGAATTTCTGTGCAAATGTAACTTCTGTTTATCTTATTCATGAAGCCATGAATAACAGAGTGATCACAGTAGAGAGTGATGTTTTCTCCTGCTCTGACGTTCATCTCCACTTCTTCTCCAAAGATTTGTTTGTGACCGATTAAACAAACTATAAAAGCAGACAAATAACTGTCAAGCACTTGTACTTTCACATACACAAACACTGAGCATATTATTGGAATAATTATTTATTTATTTAAATCTCAAACAGTTCAAGTATAATTATTCTTACACATGAGTGTGATGAGAGTAAGTCGTGGCCTCTCCATGGCAGTGAGTGATTGTGAATTACTGACACTGCTGAGGGTCTTCATGCAGACCAACGGCTCTTATCTGATTGGTTCACGTCAATGGAAAGTTTTACTTAAAAACATCCTGCGTCAGGAGGGGTTGACTTTCCATTGGGTTATTCTTTGATGTACACTGAACAGTGAAGTATAGTGTTGACCAATCACAGCTGCCCTAAAAACATCTTTGGCTTTGTGATCAGGCGCTTGATTAACTCATGAAGTCAACAGGAAATAAAAATACTGCTCAAACTTTCATCAGTAAACAGATACAGGTTTAGTTTGTATGACCATAGATAGAGTCGGCATCAGAAATGTTTGATTATAATCACTAAAATATGTCTTTTGAACTGGAATGAAATAATATAATTTATCTTTTTCTTTGTGTTGTTGCTGTAATTGAGGGTTTTTATGTTTGTTTTCTTTAATAGGTCAAAACTGGAAGCGATGAAGAAACACGTCTGAACATGTCACAACAGAAAACCCACAAGCCCCGTTCAGAGCCTGTACAGTTCATCCTCTTCACATTAGCTTTTACATTTCACTGATCTGATAAGATCTCTTAGATCATGGTCACAAAGTCACATTGTCTTTCTTTAGTTTTGTGTGTTGATTAATGTGCGCGAGGGCAACTATTTGTTTATTGGGGGAGTTTTCTGAGAGATGAAGAGCTGTAAAGTGAGTGTTCAATTACAAAAAGAAATGATTACACAAACTCAGTGTTACCTTTATTAAGATTAACAAAACTGTATTACTTTAAATGAAATATAATTATTAAAGCATGTCTTAGAGCGAATAAACCCAACAGAGATTTCAATGTAACTGCATTTGATTTTAATTAATAATAAAATATATATTTATTTGTTAATATCTATTGATGGGTTAGATTTTTAATATTTAACATTGTTCAGCAATTATTCAGCAGTAATTAAACATCTCTGTAGCATTTCCTCCAGCAGATGTGCTTCAGTCAGTTCAGCACTGCAGGGAGCTGTCCATTGTGCTGAATTTACTCCACACTAAACTCTCTTTTCACATTAAAGTCATTATAAGTGTATGATCAGTGTACAGGATACTTTCTCAATTAGAAAAGACAGTATAGATCAAATAGAAATTGAAACAATAGAAATCACAAACAGAGATTCAAATGTTGCACACTTACATGCTGCATTGCTCTGCTCTTCTTTAAATAAATCAAACCCCAGTTGTGTGCTGTTTATTCTGTTCATGATTCATGTATGTATTTCTATAAATCAGACTTTTGAATCTTCAGTTTCTCAACAATTCTAAGTTATGAAAGTAATAAAAGCAACATTTACAGTTGCAGCTTGCACTAAATATTTTCTTACTCTGCTTCTTTCTGTTTTTGTCTAACCACAGTTTTTCTCATGCATTGATGTGTGTGTTGAGCATGCAAGATCACCAGCTTGACCACAAACACTTTTAGGACATTCAGTCTGTTGCATGCCTGAATGGAAACAATTGTGGTTTGTGTTCTCGCCTAGCTTTTCACAGCAACTGCAACATCACTGCACCAGGAGCACCAAGAAGAAGAAACACAGCACTAACCCTAAATCTTGATGTTGGCTGCAAGCAGAATCATTTAGGACCCAGACATAATTTAAGATTAAAAAGACATTTATAATAATATAATAAATGAATCACATTATTAATCATTTCATTTTATGAAGGATTTTTAACTAGGTTTAAACAAAAAGAAACCTTTTTACCTTTAATATATTTACTACTGTTAACTAATATGTAAAATCAGGCCGCTTCGATGCACACTATGAACCCTTGACGAAGGTTTAGGAGCACGAAATCACATCAAATCATCAAACGTAATGACAAACGAGAGATGTTTTATAAAAAAAAATCTGTTATTTATGTATATTTAACATAAACGAACAAAACTAGAATTCTAGCAAACAATTTACAGGTTAATTGTTTAGGATTGCTGTTTTGTTTGTTTTGTTTTCTTGGACAGATCTTGTGATAGTAATTTAACATATTGCAAGCTGTATTTTAGCAATGAAAAAAGGTATTTAGGCGACGCAGTGGCGCAGTATGTAGTGCTGTTGCCCCACAAATGGTTCGAGCCTCGGCTGAGTCAGTTGGCATTTGTGTGTGGAGTTTGCTCTCCCTGCGTTTGCGTGGGTTTCCTCCGGGTGCTCCTGTTTCACCCACAGTTCAAAGACATGTGGTACAGGTGAATTGGGTAGGCTAAATTGTCCGTAGGGATGTGTGTGAATGAGTGTGTATGGATGTTTCCCAGTACTGGGTTGCAGCTGGAAGAGCATTCGCTGCGTTAAAAACATATGCTGGATAAGTTGGCGGTTCATTGATCGATGGCGACCCCAGATTAAAAAATAAACAAAGCCGAAAAGAAAATGAATGGATGAAAAGATATTTAGATTCATACAAACGAGAAGTAATGTATTTATAAACTTGCACCTTTTCCGCTGTGGACGCCATCTTGTGGTCAGACGCGGTAATTCATTCGGCGCGTGAATTCTTTTGTGTGTTCACTAGCCGTTGAGTGTACACAAAGTCCCTTAGAAAACCTTCACATTCATCCAAAATATCGAATACATTAGTAATAATTTGATAATAATATTAATATTATGAAAACAAGAGCGAAGGAAGTAACATTGCATAAAAATGACTGTATATCTACGTACGGTCATGTGATCTGAAATCGTGCGTAGACCAATGACTGTAAAGGCGAAGACTACGAAATGGTAAATGAAATAATTTACTTTACATTATTTAAAATAATAAACCATTTTGAACTTATATTATATTCCTAATATCTTTGTAAGCAGTTAACACTGTACATAAAATTAACTAGAATTGCATTTATATTGTTTGAGCCACTAATAGAAAATATTTTATTTTATTTTAATTAACTTCCCGGAGATGGGTTGCGGCTGGAAGGGCATCCGCTGCGTAAAATCGTGCTGGATAAGTTGGCGGTTCATTCCGCTGTGGCGACCCCGCAAGGGACAAAGCCGACAAGAAAATGAATGAATGAATGAATTTTAATTAACTCCTAAATAGCTGAAAATTTGACAGAATATTAACGTTAGTCAAACTATTTTGCTAAATAAATTCTGTTCATTTAGCTTTCTCACCAATTATTTACAGTTTCGTGAATTATAAATTGATTTAAATTCACTATTACTATTATTAGGAATTATTTAATATTATTCAGTTGTTGAGATGAGATGTATAGTTTTGTTTAATCACGTGATTCAGATTAGCGATTCATATTGTGGTTGCTATAGCAACGCGTGTTATGATTTGACTCAATATATAAACAGCGAGACTTGCCGCTATCTGTTGGTTGATGAGAGGCGAATTTCGGAGACATTTGCTGAGGATTTCTGTGCTGATACTGCGATTCTTCAAGAAGACCAGAGGATTTCTGACAGAAGACTTTTATTTTATAAGGAGATCGACGCTCAGAGCTGAAATTATTTCTTTTGACACGTTTTGTTGCTATTTTGTTGTGTTTATTTTTATTTTGATCTTGTTTTTAGTTTCATTTTCTTTTCTTTTTTATTTTAATTTACATTTTTATTGATATTTTATCTTTGTTCTTGTTTTCAGGTTTGCTGGAGTTTGGAGGAGTTTGTCAGATGGGTGAAAACCGCAGTGAGTGTTTTAGTTATTATTTGTTTATTATCAATCATGATATGATGTTGTATAATATTTGGGGAAATGTGATGTAAATAAACGAGTACAAATGAACCCATTTCATACTAAAATTGATTGTTGATTAATTCTTATAATCTTATAATAAACGTGATATGTTGTTGCCTCAGGCCGCTCCAGATCCAGGAGTTCTGCTTTCATCCAGGCAGCTGTTCAGGACGTCTGGACACATGATGGTGATGGTGAAACCCAGACCGTGAGCCAAGAGCTTGATGGATTTCTCGCACCTCTGCCTTCCCTGTTGGCCGAGTCTGTGTCCACAGATCAGGGTAACAGGAAGAGGAAGCGGCAGAGCGGCAGCCAGCAAACACCAGAAGATGAACGTCCGTCTACCTCATCTAGAAGAGCTTTCAAACGCTCTCGCAGAGGTCAGAATGGCTTATTCAAGAAGTGATCATGATGTTTCATTAATGCTCTTTTACTGTTTTCTGTACTGCAGCGTGTTTTCTTTAACACACATTTCTACTGCTCCTCTGTGTTGCAGATGCGTATGCAAAGGGCCCACTGCTGGGAGAAGGTGGATTTGGCTCTGTGTTTGCTGGGATGCGCAGGTCTGATGGACTGCCAGTAAGACGTTTTCTCCGCTCTTCATTCAAACAGCCTTTAGAAATGCTGATATCAGTAAATGTGATGTGTGATGATCAGGCAGGTGTGATTTATTATGCTTTATCTGTCTACAGGTCGCCATCAAGTATGTGTCTAAAGAGCGGACACAGAGGAGACTGAGAGTTGTGAGTTCAGTGTGAACCTGTTGTTGTGTTTGATGTTTCATTGGGTTCTGAATCGAATCGTTTGTCCTGCAGGAAGGTCAGGGTCGGCTGCCGCTGGAGGTGGCACTGATGACCCGCGTCACTTCAGCTCCTGCCTGCCCCAATGTCCTGCAGCTGCTAGACTGGTTTGACCGTCCCAGACGCTACATCCTGATCCTGGAGCGTCCGGATCCTTGCCAAGACCTCCAGAGCTTCTGTGAGGAGAACGGCTGTCTGGATGAGCGTCTGGCCAAGAAAGTGCTGGTGCAGCTGATCGCGGCTCTGAAACACTGCGAGAGCCGCGGAGTCCTGCACCG